>VDFB02134644.1:102400-152998 GCA_007258455.2 Sequoia sempervirens | reverse complement strand
GAAGACAAAGGGTATTGGATTGAGGGTAGAGGGTAGATATTTTAATGGTTAAGGGTGTAAGGTTTGAGGGTTGAGGGTTTAGGGTTTAAGGTTGAGTGTTCAAGGGTTCAAGGATTAAGTGTATACAATTGAGGGATTACTGTAGAGAGGGAGGGATGGAGGGAGGGAGGGAGAGATGGAGGGATAATTGAGATAGAGAGAAGGAGAGAAGATGAGGAAGGGACAAAGATATGTGAGGGTTGAGGATCTAATGTATAGGGTAGAGGGTTTAGATTTTACGATATAGGTTTGAGGATACATGGTTGAAGGTGTGAACCTAGATCCTATACCTACAAGAACACAACAATTGAACACATTGATAAGGTAAAATGCAAGTTAGAATATAGATTCCTCAAGAAATCCATTTGAAAGGAATAAAATGAAGAACACAATAAACTTAAAACAAAGATGTTGAATCCTATTCTAATGCAAAGCAAACTCTTAATCTCTTGAGGGAATTGGTGCCAATTTGATGTGAAAATTGGCCCTTTCCCAACTCCAATGATGCAATGCTGATTTGGTGATGAAGATTCATTAATGCTCCAAGATAAAAACCTGCATAACCTAGCTATAAACTCAATGGTATGGATGAATATTGCTAAATATTTGAGTATAGTAAGTCTACTCAAGTTGTGGATGATCAAATGAGGAATGAGCTCTTCATTTATAGATGAGATTAATGAGAGAAGAGGAAAAAGGGATGAATGTGGGAAAAATCTTCAACCAATGAGAAGAAGCCACATGTCATCATGTGAATGGCTAAGGAATGAGCACATTTTGAAGAATGTGCAAAGAGGGGGGAGATTCAAATTCAAAATATGGCTTGTTAGAGGGAGAAGAAAGAGTCTTAAATGCCAAGTGGGAGACATGTAAGAGTCAACGTAAGAAGAGTTAATGCCATGTAAGAGGACAAGACATGTGGGAGGGAAAATTCAAATTTGAAGAATATTCCATCTTGATGCCCTTTTTGAATGAAATAGAAGATTTAATAAATCAAATAAATTTATTTATTGTGCAAGCGGGAAAAGCTAGAGGATGTGACATGCAATTAGATTAAACTAATTAGGTTTCGATCAATTTAAGAGGAGATTAGGTTATTTGAATAATTGATTTAGACTTGTGGGTTGAAATAAATCAAAAAGAGATGAAAATGATTAAGACCTAGTTAAATAAATATTTTGATTTATTTAACCAAATGGGGTGATGTTTGATTAAATTAGATAAATGTTTGATTTATTTAATTTAATAGAGGAAACATAGAGATTTAATAAAATGAATTATAAATTATTTAATTAAATAAAAATAGGAAGATGAAATGACCTAGCTAATTACATAGAGACAATGATTTAATTAAATTGAGGGATTTATTTAATTAAAAGGGGAATTAGGATGGCTTTAATCAACTAAGGCTATTTGACTAAATGGTTAGATAGAGGGATAAATTAAGGTGAAATGATGTTAGTAGATAAGGATCGAGTGTGTGATATCAATCTGTATATTTTACATGTCTAGATTTTTCCCCTCTTTGAAGTGATGCACTTGTTGCGTTGGTTCAAAGAATAACCTCGCCATGATCAAAAGTAAAAAATTCTCTAACTTTTTTTTATGCCCCATTGTTGCCCCAATGAAAAGAATTACACTGGTATACTGCCTCCTCAAGAGATTGAGTAGACATGTTCAATTTGAGGCTCAATATCATGACAAAGAGGTTCAAGATTATTTCAGCTCATACGTTTGATGTAGATATATTTGATGATGTAGACAATCATCATCCATGGGTAACCTCATGTCTAATTTGATATATTACACACGCTTGATCCTAATTTGTACCATGACAATTGCATTATTGATGATGATATATGAGATGATTATGATGTCTATATGCAATGGATGATATGATGATGCATGGATGATATGGATGTACGTGATATGATATGATGATGCTTTTATGATTATGCAATGGATGATAAATGTATGGTTTATGAGATGCCTAGAATAACCAATCTATATTATGCAATGTGAAATGCAATGCATGCAAGATGATCAATGTTTTTTATATGATATGATATGATATGCAAATGGTTTGTGGATGCAGGATGGATGCATTAGCGATGATTTATGATTAATTGTCATGGTACCTTGTTAGCGCATAAAAGCAAGAGAGAAGACAACAAGAGATTCCAACAAGACATGAGATGATGATGATGATGATTACTTGTCGAGGAGTTGGGATTTCAAGGGGCCAATTAACTTATGTTTGATAAAACACATAAGCATGATGCATCAAGGTATAAAGAACCAGAATGGTGTTGCACCTAGTGTGATGGAATTTGACTCAACAAACAAATAGGAGTATTCTTGTTCACACTTGACATATGAAAACCTTGCTAGGATGTACCTAACAAAACAAGTATTCACTGAGCTATATTACAAGAATGTCCAACAAGCATAAAAAACAAAAGATAATGATCAATGGCCCATTCCTTTCTCTCTAAATTGTTTTGATTAGACATCATCAAGAGGTCATTGGAATGAGCACAATAAGATAAATCAAAAGAAAATATCAAGCATGCAAACAAGTAAATGTTCCTCATACCTCTAGCCAAGGGGATGTGTTTTGTTTAGGATAAGAATCCAAAGTGATATCCAAAATGATTCCCATTGTCAGAACGATATATCCTAGGACATGCATTGTATAGTATGATCATGGGTTGATAAGTTGTTTGATAAGCTATTGATATAAAATTGATTGACATGTTTGCAAATGATAAAGAGTATGATTTTGCATTTAAAAGTTTTGTTGTTTTTATTTTGATTTTGCATTTGAAGTTTTCTTTTGCTGATTGTTGTGGTTGTTTTTGTTTGTGTTGCCAAAGGATGAAGGTGACAATTGATTTGTTATGGATGATTGATTATTACGAGTGAAAGTGAGATGAGATGGATGGATTTTTTTTCAAATATTTGGATGTTTCTGATGTTTTTTGAAATGTTTTGAGGCTTTTTTTGGTATTTTTGAGATTTTTAGAAATGTTTTAATTTTCCAATTTTCCAATGTCTTTGTTTTTTTTAATTTTTTTAATTTTTTTATGAGATTTAATGAATGTTTTTGGATTTTGTGTCTCGGGGGCTGATCAAAGATTAGCCTTGCCTATGTTTAAGCTCAGAGGTGACATAGTTTAGATCTAGTGTTTTTGACGCTTTTATGAGTTTTTGAGTGTTTTTGGATTTTTTTATTTTTTGATGTTTTTGGATTTTTCGCATGATTTTGACGATTTTGATATGGATGATGATATCAATGCTCTATTTTTGGATTTTGCTGAAAACCAAGCTAAGGTTGATTGATTAGATTGTTGATTTGATGATGATAACATTGCTAAGGATACACAATAATGGAAGGATAGTGTTAATAAACTCAAGGATTAGGAAGGATATCCCAAGATGATGATGGATTGATTGGTAATAACATTATTGAGTATACACAACAATGCAAGGATAGTGTTAAGCAACACAAGGATTGGGAAGGATATCCCAAGATGATGATTTTTTGATTCAATTTGGTTGATTAGGATTGTGAATCTTGATTTTGAACAAAATTATTTTGAATGATTTGATGTTATGTTGAAGTACACATTAGATGAAACTAATATTGATTGTTTGGATTGATGTTTGATTGAAGATAAAAATTGATAAGGAACATCCTCTTGTCAAAATATGCCATGGGCTAGTGATTTGGATCTTTGCTCAAAAAATTCTTTGACTAATTTGATTTCACATTTTCCAATGTTCAGATCACCACATAAGTTGGAGGATATATGTCAAGATTTATTCCTGAAGCAAGATGTAAATATATACCCCTAGTGTCTAGTGATGTATGGAATTCCATGGGTGGATGCTTGGATGGGTGTATGGATGGAGCGATATGTATTATCTTGTGATAAGATAAGGTGTTTGGATAAAGAATGCTCATTTTGATAATGCTTCATGGCTTAGATAATGTTGGGTAGGATAGGATAAATGAAAGTGAACCATGTCAAGATGTTTACCATAAGCAAGTATAAAGTGTGCACCAAACTTTCATCAAGATCAAGATAATGTGGATGATGGATGTAGATGTATGGATTGGATAAATGGTTCATGGATGAATGGATTTATTATGGTTGAGATGGATGGAATGTTGGATTTATTATGGATGGGATGAGATGCTTCCACTTGAACTGGTGCATGTAGATGCTTGATTCTACACACGAAGCATATTTTCTAGGTTTTCGTCATGGTACCTACCCAAAGCGCCACCATAGTGGTTTTCACTAGAGGAATTTTTTTTTATTTACTGTTTTCAATCCTTTTTTCTAATTTTTTTTTGGATTTTTTATATTTTTATATTTTTGTATTTTTCTATGAAATATTTTAAGCTCGTGATGAACCATGTGGTTCTGTCATAATGTTCCATCGATATCCTACTTGAAGAAGATGCTTTTCCAAGATACATGCACTTAAATACAACTTTTGATATTCATGATCTGCTTTGTTGATATTGGAGTTGACTTTTTCTTTGTGCGCACATCATGATGGAGTGCCTTCTGAATCCTTATGATGAAGGGTTGTTTCCAATACATGGTCAATGTGAGAATTGGATATCATGCATGGATGCATGGATGGAGTGTGTTTAGGGATAGGAGATGGATTGGTTGATAGTTTGGAACCTTTGACTCTCCAAACTTGGGAAGATGAGCAATGATGGGTGGATACAAAAGTGTGCACAAAATTAGGACCAACTGATTAATATACTTTGTATATTGCTTGAGAATCCTTCTTTTTCTTTTTTGGACATCTTTGATGGATACTTTTCCCTTTTTTATTTTTCCCCATAGTTTATTTGACTAATGGAGTTTGATGGGGATACTATTTCTTTGTATTCTTTGGTATCCATATGTATTTTTTTTGGCTGATATTCTTCTTAGCTTCTTTTTCTTTGATAAAATTCTTTGTACTTTGATTCAAAACCTTCTTTTGATGTCGGTCCCAATTCATGGATGGGGTGATGGGTGGATGAAGATTCATGATGTGGTTAGTTGTAGTATTGGCATCAGTTTCATCATAAGGACTCTTCATTCTCGCTATGTTGATGTTTGCTTAAGATATAGTTTCCCCCAATATGGTGGTAGTAGCACTGTCATGTTTTGATTCTGCCTATTATGAGAACTCTTGTTTAGAATGCATTCTCTAATAAATGACCACTATAGATGATGCTATTTCCATTTGTTTCTCTACTAACTCTGGAATGTCTTGTTCTATCTAACTTGTTTCTTTGAGTGGATAATGTTGGATATCTTCATACATGATGTCCTTAGTCTAAATTTGGGGACAACCTAGTTTGACTGTAGGAATCAATAATCTGTTGTTTTTGTGTAATAGAATCCTACTCTAAATGAAGATTATCTATGTGTCCATCCATAGAAAGCATCTCATGCGTAGATGGTGGAGTATGTGCTATATGGATATGATCATCATGTATAGATAGAAGAGTGTCCATTAGATCCTTGTAATATCTTGGAGATATGATTCTTGATCTTGAATGATTTTAGAATTGCTTTTGACATGCTTTGGATCAAGTTCTTGACATGGATCAATTTCAAAGGATGGATTATTTACAAAGGGTTCTTGGATATCTTCATTAGGCATGGGAAGTGGCTCAATATCCTCTTGATCTTTGAATGAATTTGGATCAAGTGTTGAGTTGAAGATTCCTTCAATCTCGACAATTATGAGGTCGAAGGATGTCAATATGTCTTAGAAAGGACCATTGCTAGAAATTGGTGAGAGATGTTGATAATACTTTAGAATATATTTTTGAGATATTTCCTCTAACTCATTAGGTGATGTAGAGACATTTTCAACATGATCATTGGTTGATGCATCATTGGATGAGGCAGAAACATCTTCAAGGTGCTTATTGATGGATAGGTCTTGATCATGTGATCGTTGACTTGGATTGATATATGGAGTCATTAACATTTTGTTGGGATTGGTATTGGGCTTGATCTTGTGCTTGCACTTGAGCTTTGGATTGTGCTTATTGGGCTTGTAGTGTGGCTTGGGCAACTTGAGCAGCTTGTGCAACTTGCTGAGCAGCTAGTTGTGCAGCTTGTTAGTTTTGGTTTTGTTGGAGTACCTTCTGATAAATAGCCTGTTGAGTGTCTTGCAATGCAATGATGTATTGGTTTGATGTGTTTGGTTTGGGTGGTGGTGGTGGCAGAGGTGTTTTTGGAATAGTGCTTATTGTGGTGATAAGAGGTACCATCGTATTGATGATTAGGATTTGAGTGGTGGATGGTGCGATTGATATGGTTAGTCCTTGAGAGACCATGTTTTTTGGGATGGTTGAAAATGTGTTGGTTGCTTGTGCTATGGGGATAGTTTCCATCTGTTGTTGTGATATCAATGGAAAGGTGAGAGGATTTGGTATGATGCCTTGATTGATGGTTGGGGGGATGTTTTGGATGAGTGGTGGTAGTGAAGGTAGCCCCAAACCAAGAGGTAATACGGATGTTAATGGAAAGGGTGGGAGTGATGGGAAAGTGAGTGGCATGCTCCCTTGGGGAAATGATGATGTTTGATAAAAAATTCCCCCTAGTCCAAATAGGTCACCTTCTCCTTGTGAGGTCGTAGGGAGAGAGGTTTGAGGGGTTGCGTAAAATGATGATGACGGGTCATTAATATTATGAAAGGTGAGGGGCACGTATGGGTTTGATGGATTTTGAACAACATTCATGTGATTTTCAAACATATCTATCCAAAATTTTACCAAGTGTGGATTCAAAATGTTCATGTTTGGTATAGTTGTACTTGGTATATTCTCATTTGGCATGTATGGATTTGGTGGGATAATGTTTTTTTGTTGAAGACTCATGCATTGAGTATTTGGTTGATAGAATTGTAAGTTTGGACTTGGATTTAAATCTACCATCAGAAAAGGTGTTCCAAGATTTAAATTGGGTATACTCACATTTGTTGTACCATTGAGGTTTGTAGGAGATAATGATCCCATCTATGGATTGTATAACTATCAGTTTTGATAATCCATTGGTTTTGTTAGGCTTGGATAGTTTGGTTGACTTGGATTACTCATGATGTATGGATCAAGTTTATATTCCATGTTCTTCTTGTGTTTTGACCTTCTTGCAAAAGTGGCCTCTAAGGTGTTTAGGACTAATGATGAGATGAAGGATGAATGGAGTGAACGATATGGGTGTTTAAATTTTAGGAACCTTAGAGGGATACTAGACTTTAGGACTTTTGGATTTTTTATTTTTGATTTGGATTTTGATTTTGACTTGATTTAGATTTTATTTGGATTTGGATTTGATAATGAACTCATAAACTCCAAGATATTAGATATTTTCTTGGAATGAATTTTTCCACAAGGCGATAATTTAACTAAGTGTATGAAGAAGGATTCATCTACACACACCTAGTCACATATGATGATTTTATTTTGATTTGAAGAGGATTTTTCCAAAAGTCTAGTATGAATGATTTTTCCAATGGTTCAAAAGTTATTTGTGAGATGGGTTTTGATTGATGTTTGAGATGGAAGAAATGATTGGTTGTTTTGATCCTAAATGAACCTAAGAGGGACTTGTTTACAAGACCAAGGTTTTGAAGAACATGTTTTTCCCTAAGAGTACTTCAAACCAAGAGATAAATATTTTCTCAAAAGACCATAAGAAAAAAGATAAACAAGTACATGTGTGGGGTTCAATTGGTGCCATCTTGATTAATGAGTTGCTTTTACCACAAACACTTTCTTGATTAGATTTTAAAACTAGATGTCTAATACATGTCCTAATTTCTTATTATTCCACAAAGTGTGTTATGTGGAAATCGAGGAAATTAAGGAAAATTTTCCCTATTGTTGACTTTAGTAGGAGTAAATTGAGATGAAATCCAAATGCTTAGAAGCCTTTAAGGGTGAGGATCCCAAGGGCAAGCAATAACACATGAATTTGGTCAATTGTATTTGCCTCCTAAAGGGTTTAGGATTTGATGTTCATGTTGAATGTTTTTTTCCCAATGTTTTTGAACAAGCAAAGTGTTTTGTAACCAAGAACAAGCACAATCCTATGGATATTTGAGACAATATTTCTTGAGTCCCCACTTGGACAAGTCCAGTTACGCTTATTTTTAGTGAATGGTTAGATGCTTGACCCCATTGGCTCCCCTCCATGGAACTCACTTCTTAGGGAATCCAAGCATCAGTACCCATGAAAATCCCATGGCATACTTTCCATTTCCACTAAAAACCATAAAAGTGTGGGGCAGCTTCAAAACGACCATTCTTGCACCAACAAACAAATAGAGATTTTGGCCTTTCTACAACAATGGTTTTAATTTAGACTTTTCATTCGTAGGAGTTGACCCAACATGGCAAGAGACCATTGCTTCCCTTCTCATTGGAGCCAACTGCGTGATACTGGTGTTCATTCCAATACCCACATTTGTATCCCAGCTGGAAATACTCTTGTCTTTAGAGTGTTACCAGTTGAGTTGTTCCCTTAGGTGAGTAATTTTTCCCCAAGGCAGGCCCTCTAAGATAAGAAAAAGTGAGTAAACATATTCATAGTTCAATCAACCTTCATTTACAAACAAAGGGAGAACACATGCAATAGGTTCCACTCACACTTGCAAAGTGTTTTGTTCAATTTTAAGCCCAAAATGAAGTGTGGAGGAAATAACTTTATCTCAACCTAAGACCACCAAAAATTATTTTGATTCTCAAGATCACCATGAGGCACGAGAGAAGCGCATATGTCTTTTCAATGGCATTAGTTTGAGTAAGTAATTACAATGCAAAGTTTCACATGTTCCTTTTAATCCAACAAAAGCAATAATGATTTCTTTTTATAACACCAAATGAAGTGTGAGAATTTTCCTTGTTCAATTATTAGTCCCAAGCAAAATCTAGTGAGTTTGTGTCCTAAAGTTTTTTTAAGCCCCTTTTGTAACAAGAATTTAAAGAGTTCTTTTAGAGTTCAAAATGAAGCTAGTAAGTTCTAAGTGTGAAAGATAGAAAATTTTTCCTTAAGAGGAATAATGAATCCTCTAAGAGTGTTTGAAAAAAAACTAGAGCATTTAAAAACACTTGGTATTGCGAGATGAGGTCATCATGCTTCTTTTCCCCTTCACCTTTAACCAATCCAGCCTACAAGAAAGTCAATTAGATTCTACAAAAATAGAGGTCAAAAAGCGGAAAACATACCAAATAACCAAAATTTGATAAAAAAGCACATGTTAGAAATTATTTTTCACGTTCTACTTCCCTCCAGTAGTGCAATCTATGAAGGTGTCATAGTTTGAAGTCACCAGTGATGCTATAAAGCACTGCTTACCAATCAGCATCACTCTGCGGCTAGACTAGTGAGCATGAAGATGTCACTATTTTGGTTAGCTATGTAGTTTGGATTTTTAAAGGATTCTAGTGAGCCAGAAAGCATTAGTGGTTCTATTTGAAAATTTAAATTCTAGGTGGGAAGTCTGAAGCATCATAGTTTGACCTTTTCAGTGGTGCTATATGGTGATGCTAAGTTCTTAGGGATGCTAAATACTGATGTTGAGCTTCCAGCAGTGGATTTTTCTGTAAACACATAAAAACAACATATTTTTTTCAAAAAGCGTGATTTGATCTCTTAGTTTTCCCTCCTTCTATTGCCAACATGTGAACCTAGATCCTATACCTACAATGAACACATGTTAATAAGGTCAAATGTAAGTTAGAATATAGATTCCTCAAGAAATCCATTTGAATGCAAGAAAAAAGGAATAAAATGAAGAACACAATAAACTTAAAACAAAGATGTTGAATCCTATTCTAATGCAAAGAAAACTCTTAATCTCTTAAGGTAATTGGTGCCAATTTGATGTGAAAATTTTCCCTTTCCCAACTCTAATGATGCAATGTTGATTTGGTGATGAAGATTGACCCACTTTGATGAAGATTGATGAATGCTCCAAGATAAAACCTACATAACCTAGCTATAAAATCAATCATATGGATGAATATTGCTAAAGATTTGAGTATAGTAAGTCTACTCAAGTTGTGGATGATCAAATGAGGAATGAGTTCTTCATTTATAGATGATGTTGATGAGAGAAGAGGGAAAAGGGATGAATGTAGGACAAATATTCAACCAATGAGAAGAAGCCACATGTCATCATGTGAATGGTTGAGGAATGAGCACATTTTGAAGAATGTGCAAAGAGGGGGGAGATTTAAATTCAAAATATGGCTTGTTGGAGGGAGAAGAAAGATTCTTAAGTGCCAAGTGGGAGACATGTAAGAGGAGTTAATGCCATGTAGGAGGACAAGACATGTGGGAGGGAAAATTCAAATTTGAAGAATATTCCATGTTGATGCCCTTTTTGAATGAAATGGAAGATTTAATAAATCAAATAAATTTATTTATTGTGCAAGTGGGAAAAGAGAGACGATGTGACATGCAATTAGATTAAACTAATTAGGTTTTGATCAATTTAAGAGGAGATTAGGTGATTTGACTAATTGATTTAAAATTGTGGGTTAAAATAAATCAAGAAGAGATGAAAATGATTAAGACTTGGTTAACTAAATATTTTAATTTATTTAACCAAAGGTTGTGATGTTTGATTAAATTAGATAAATGTTTCATTTATTTTATTTAATAGAGGAACTTTGGAGATTTAATAAAATGAATTATAGACTATTTAATTAAATAAAGATAGGAAGATGAAATGGCCTAGCTAATTACACAAAGACAATTATTTAATTAAATTGAGGGATTTATTTAATTAAAATGGGAATTATGATGACTTTAATCAAATAAAGATATTTGATTAAATGGTTAGACAGAGCGATAATTTAGGATGAAGCGATGTTAGTAGATAAGGATTGAGTGTGCAATATCAATCTATATATTTTACATGTCTACAGAAGGATTAGGGTTGAGGGTCCATTGTATACGGTAGAGGTTATAGGGGTTGAGATTTGACGGATTAATGGTTGAGGTTTGAGAATTGAGGGTTGAGGATTTAATGTATAGGATAAAGGGTAGAGGGTTTAAAGGTTTAGGGTTTAAGGGTTGAGGATTGAGGGTTTAGGGTTTAGGGTTGAGGGTTGAGGGTATAGGGTTGAGGGATTAGGATTGCGGGTCTATTGTATAGGGTAGAGGGTATAGGGGTTGAGGGATTAGGGTTTAACAGTTGAGGGAATAGGGTAGAGGGTATAGGGATTGAGGGATTAGTGTTTAAGGGCTGAGGGTTGAGGCCTTAGGCCTAAGGCCGAGGACTGAGGGCCTATGGCCTAGGCAGAGGGTGTAGGGTATAGGTTGAAGATTAGGGCTGAGGTCCATCATCAGAGCAGAGTATATATATATAGAGGTTGGGAATGATTAGGTTTTAAGGGTTTAGGGTAGAGGTGGTGATGGTGGAAGAGGGGTCGGAGTAGGAGGGTTTAAGGGTTTAGGAATGGAGGGGTTGAGGTGGCTGGAGGGTCCATTGTATAGAGGGGTATAGTGGATTGAGGGATTAGTGAAGGGGTGAGGGGAGGGCTGGAGGGTAGATTGTGGAAGGAGATGGTGAGGGACATGGGGTGGTGTAGGGTCTGGAGGGCAGAGTGCAGAGGCTCTTAAGGGTTTAAGGTCTATGTAATATGGATAGAGGTAATAGAGAGAGTGAGTGGATATAGGGGTACATTTTATGGGTTGGAAGGGTTATGGGTAGAGGGTTAATGGTAGAGGGAGAGAGATGTGGAGGAGAGAGAGAGAGAGAGAATGGATATGGAGTGGAGTAGGGAGGGAGTGGGAGAGAGATAGAGGGTAGAGGGTAAAGAGTTTAAGGGTTTAAGGGTAGAGGGTAGAAGATATAGAGAAAGAGAGAAAATAAACCTATATAAAATTAACTTTCTCATAACGTGAGTGTTTTTTGAAGTAGTAAAGATATGGTCATTATTTTAACAAAACATAACATGCTCACATTATATATTGCTCGTTTTATATCACAAGAACATTATAATGTGAGCACATTATAACACAAGAACATTTTTTCTTGCTCTAAAAATAGTAAACAACCCAATATACTCATGATCTCAAGGCCCACATTCTGCATATTCTCCTAGTTATGTGCGTGTTCCAACAAAAAAATATTTTTGATGATTTTGTGAAGTGTGCATCCATGGTTTTCACATTCCACCACCTTTTTGATGATCTTTCCACCACCTTTGCATGAAATAGCAAAATTTTCATGTTGAAATGCATATAATATAAATTCAAGTCTGAATTCCATTCAAGAGTGATATACAATTGAAGTTTTGAGGGGAACAATATTTTGAAAAATTCAAATTGTTGAGGAGTTTCAAGAAAGAAGAAGCAAACGATACATAATTGGGTAGAACTCCTCCATTTGAAACTTTGGTTTTTTAGGTAGGTGAAGTCTTTACACATTTTCTTTCATTCTATTTTGGATTGCTTTGATTTTTGTTAATTTTCATATTCCATGTTGATCATTGTTTGTTTGTCATTATAACCTTAGCTTGTCAATGCACATTTTAAATTACACAATTCTTTACAATTGCCAATTACATTTTTAAACCACATCTCTTTGAGGCATTTTGTTAAAAAATTGACTTACCTTGTGTATGCTTCCACATTTTGTATACACACATATCTAACATAAGTTATAAGGAATTAAAATAATACATAATTTCTCAATCCTTTACTATGGATGTGCATACCACTTTCTAAAGATTTCATTTTGGTATAGGCATGGGGGATGTTGGAAAATGTAGTTGAATTTGGTTTTACACCTACAATTTCCATATGCTTGAAATTTTCTAAATCCTTTTCAATACATCTATTTTTTTCATATCATACAATCATTCTAGTCCACGAGGACACATCTCATTGAGGTATTTTTTCAAATAGTTATACCAAGCAGTAGATTACC
This sequence comes from Sequoia sempervirens, assembly GCA_007258455.2. Taxonomy (NCBI): domain Eukaryota; kingdom Viridiplantae; phylum Streptophyta; class Pinopsida; order Cupressales; family Cupressaceae; genus Sequoia; species Sequoia sempervirens. The sequence goes on along the minus strand of VDFB02134644.1, from coordinate 139,984 downwards.
TTGTCTATGCTACCAAATTTTCCATACATGTCTACCAAATAATTTTATCAAACAACATAGAAAAGGAAATCAATTGTTTGAAGAAATGCCTCAAATAAATGTGGTATCATAGTGATGTGCATTTTATCAACCATCTGATTGTATTGTCTATGCTACTAAAATTTCCATACATGTCTCTATAAAATTGGAATATACTCCTCCCACATTGATAGATCTTTGAATCTATTTTTGTTTTCATCTCTATTTGTAAATTTACCTCATCACTATATTTACCTCATCACTTATTTTGTGATATGTTTTAAATTTTTCCTTGATTAGGCTACCTACAAGGGATTCTAACCCTTATCTCCATTGTTTTGAGACTCTTTATTCAAGGCTAAGTTAGAAACATGTGGAAAGGTGCATCCTATCTTGTAATCATGGCATGCCACAAGACAATGCGGTACAATTGACAAGGTAGGGGAAGTATGAGAAAATTCCTCATAGAAATGGGATATCATAGTGATTTACATCATCGTGAGACCCCATTTCTATCAGGCATTTTCTCACGTTGCCCCTACCTTGTCAACCCTATCAAATTGGAAAGCTAGTGAGGTCAGTAGCTTGCCAATGTGGTAGGGTTGACAAGATAGGGGAAACATATGCCTCATATAAATGGGGTAATGTGGCATTGCATGATTGCAAGATGGGCTCAAAATGGAAGCATGGACAAGGCATTTTGACAGTAATTTTTTCATATAAATGTATGAAAAATGTGGTAGAATTGATAGGCTAGTGAGCTCACTATCTTGCCAATGTGGTATGGTTGACAAGGTAGGGGCAGCATATGCCTCATAGAAATAGTGTCTCATGGTGATAGCTTGTCAATGCAATAGGGTTGACAAGGTAGGGGATTTCATTGGCAAGCTAATCACCATGAGACCCCATTTCTATGAGGCATATGCTGCTCCTAGCTTGTCAATTCCTCATAGAAATGGGGTCTCACGGTGATGTACATCACTGTGAGACCTTATTTCTATGAGGCATATGCTAACCCTACCTTGTCAACCCTACTACATTGGAAAGCTAGTGAGCTCACTAGCTTGCCAATGCAGTAGGGTTGACAAGGTAGATGCACTGTATACCTCATATAAATGAGGTAATGTGGAATTCCATGATTGCAAGATAGGCTCAAAATGGAAGCATGGACAAGGAATTTGAATTTTTTGAAAATACTATTTTCGTAGAAATGTATGTAAAAGTGGTAGCATTAATAGGTTATTGAGCTCACTAGCTTGTGAATGTTGTAGGGTTGACAAGGTAGGGGCAGTGTATGCCTCATAGAAGTGGGGTCTCACGACTAGCTTTCCAATGCGGTAGGGTTGACAAGGTAGGGGTTTTGAAAATTGAGGTATTTATCTAGCTTAATAATTTGTAAAACTATTATACTTGCTGATCTAAATATGTATTCTTTGTTACAAATTCTTTGTGGGTGATTATCAAATTAATTCATTTTATCATTTGTAGAATGAAGAAAAAAGTTGTAGAAGAATTAGATAGGATAATAGAAGTTACACAACATATACCATGGAGAAACCCTTTCAGGAAAAAATTCCACCAAGAATCAATATATTATTTAATCTCTAAAGTAGATTATAGTAATTCCAATTCTTCCTTGAGATGCTTCTTTTGCCTTCAAAAAATATTCTTCACAACCTACAATAAATTGATACATACTCTCTTCAACTTGCTTGAGATATATAGACAATAAACAACTTTGTAAACTCCAAAAGAGTTACAATTACAAAGCTCAATCCCTATCTCCTAAAAGGTACACCTATATCTTCCAAGTATAGTTTAACCATGAAGAAAAATGCCAAATCCTCATCTTCATGAATTTGGTCATCCCAAACTAAAGTACTAAATCAACCTTTATTCCATAAATACCTTCAAGGATTTATCCTCAAGTAGGTTCCCAAGAGAGGGCCCACTTAACTTAGCCTTCTAAAATATCTTAACATGCAAAGGAGTTAATTCCAAGAAGCCAACTTGGGTGCCCAAAGTGGGTCCAAGTCATTTTCTGTTAACTAAAACATCTCTCAACACCATTCATGCAAGAATGGTCCTCCCCTATTAACTAAAGGTAGTCCTTGTTATCTGTTATGCAACTCAAGTCATTAGTCATGCATTCCAAATTAACTAAAGTCAACTAGCATTCAACTAAAACTAACTGAAGATAACTGAACCATAACTGAATTGAACTGATATTGAACTGAACTTAACTGAACTAAACTGAACTAAATTGAACTAATTTGAACTAAACATAATTGAACTTCATGCATGTAAACATCAAACTAGGCCCAGAATTTGATGGTCTATTTGACCATTTTTTCAATTTTAGACTGTATATTACAGCTATAAAATTTATTAGACTGTATAGTTTGACTTGCTATATTTGTATTAAACCGTTAAAAAATATTATAAGCAAAATATAATATAGTATTTTAATTTAAATATATATCATTTTATAATGTTTATTATAAAAAGATAAATTAATTTAGAATAGAATATAACTTTATGAGTATTTTATAATATGAATTTAAAAACTTTTGACATTTTTATAATAGTTATCCTTTTCTTATTTTAATATATGTGATTTATAATATTATTCTAAAAATATATATTAATTTAGAATCTTTTCAAAATAGAATATAACTATTTTAAACTTTTATAATATATTTAACAAGATTTGTTTTTAATATTAACTTAGAAACTTTTGTTAATTGTTAATTATAACAGTAGATTTTTATATTTATTACTAATAATGATCATTATTTTCTAATTTTTCAAGATACTACATTTATATAAGATTTTATATAAAAAAATCATAAATTAAACAATTTTTTGAAAGACATTTAAATTACCAAACCATCATAAAATTTTCATATGATAGATAGGGGTGACCATAAAATTCTAGGCCTGCATCAAACCCTAACTTCTAGGATCTTTACATGCATTACAGAAGTGTTATCTCTTAGTCCAAATAGTTAGCTGAACTCAAGGTGAGTGCCACCTTCCATGTGGGTGCCCCATGTGCTTCTATTATTTAGTAGCTCATCTTGGATGCCCTAACATGATCCTATCATCCAAAATTAATCTCTCTCTAATCCTAGTGTTTGAGAACACTTTCCAGGGACTTAGGAGACACATGAAATAAATAATGTTTAGGATTGCAATTAAATGGCATCCTATTTCCAACATTCTCCCACTTTACATTATACATTACAATTATTCTAAACAAGGAATATTTATAAATCAAGTATAGAACTTAAGGCCAATGGCCTTCTTGCACCAACTAATCAATCCATGCCAACTTCAAATGCAATCTGCATAATCATGAAGCTCCAAGAAAATGATTAAAACCAAGAGAACTTATCTGAAGGAACTGGTTTCATAAGATAATTTGTAAAATTAATTAAAGTGTCAAATTTCTCAATTAATACCTTCCCACTCTCAACCATTTCTCACACAAAGTGATACTTAACATCAATATGCTTAGTATGAGCATGATACATAGGATTTTTGGCTAAACACATATCAGTTTAACTATCACATTCAAGTTTAACTTACTTGTAATTAAAACCAATACCTTTCCCAAGTCTCTTTATCCAAACTACCTCTTTGGAGGCATGTGGAACTACCAAGTGTCTTGAACTCACGTTCAACCAAGGCATAAGCTCCTTGGTCTTTTTTGTTGAAAATAGCTTTTCTTACTAGTAACTATTCCAAAATATATCTCTTACCATAAGAGAACTCAAGCATCACCTATTTCTCCAAGTATCCATGAGGACCTATAAACAACTAGTCCATGCCAAACTCCAAATGCAACATAACACTATCATGAATTAATTAAGCAAATGATTAATGTACCCAATACTTAAGAGAACTACACAAGATCAATGTCGAAGCTCCAATCTTGAACATAAACATGGAATCCATGATCTAACCATCTCCTCCTAGGATATCACATGCACCATAACACACTTAAACATCTTAGTCTCAAGAGAACCATGTCAAAATCTAAATGCAACAAGAGTAAACCATGACATAATAAAAAACACTCTAAACCAGAAAAAACCATGTCCCCAATCACATGAGGATAACCTTACCAATGATGCATCCATGTCATTACCAACACCTCCCACTAAAGCATTGTACTAAGTCACACATGGTATTGTGACTACCATCCTCTTCATGAATATCACTATATCCTATGAAATCTTCCACTAAACTATGATATTGAGCTATACATGGAAACAAGACAAACATCAAACCATCACTGCCAAAAGCATATGGAATTTCAGACATTTCCTCATGATCAAAATTATCATAACATGTACAATGCCACAACTCTAAACCACTAATCAATAGTATACCATGACATAATAACAAAACCATCCTATAACCAAGAATCCACTTCATTGCCAAATGCTCCCACTGAACCATGATATTGAGCAATCCCATGGAATCATGATGTACATAATCAAAACCATATTTCTATCATAAGCTCACACCAAAAATGTGAATCCAAGATCTCAATGACACATGATAAACATACTCTAAAGCAAGAATATATACATCTTGTGACAAACTTATTTTCCAAAATCAGCAATAACAAAAATAGTAAAATCTCCCACTACAACCAAAAAACCTCCAATCTTTTAAGAGAAAGGCATCCCAAAACTCTACCCAACCTTAGCTCTAATACCAAATGTTGAAAATTGAGGTGTTTATGTAGCTTAATACTTTTTGAAACTATTATACTTGTTGATCTAAATATGTATTCTTTGTTTATAGATTATTTGTGGGTGATTATATGATTAATTCATTTTATCATTTATAGAATGAAGATAGAAGTTGTAGAAAAATTAGACAGGATAATAGAAGATATACAACATATACCATGGAGAAACCCTTTCAAGAAAAAACTCCACCAAGAATAAATGTATTATTTAATCTTTGAAGTAGATTACAATAATTCTAATTCTTCCTTGAGATTCTTCTTCTACCTTCAAAAAATATTCTTCATAACCTACAATAAACTGATACAAACTCTCTTCAACTTGCTTTATATATATAGGCAATAAAAAATTTTGTAAACTCCAAAAGAGTTACAATTACAAAGCTCAATCTCTATCTCCTAAAACATATGCCTCTCTTCCAAGTAGAGTTTAACCATGAAGAACAATGTGAAATCCTCATCTTCATGCATTTGGGTGTCCCAAACTGAAGTAGTAACTCAACCTTTATTTCATAAATATATTCAAGGATTTATCCTCAAAGTATGCACCCAAAAGAGGGCCCACTTAATTTAGCCTTCTAAAATGTCTTAAGATGCAAAGGAGTTAATTCTAGGAAGCCAACTTGGGCATCTAAAGTGGGTCCAAGTCATTTTCTATTAATTGAAACATCTCTCAACACCATTCATGCAAGAATGGTCATCCCATGTTAACAAAAGGTAGTCCCTATTATCTGTTATACAACTCAAGTCATTAGTCATACATTCCAAGTTAACTGAAGTCAACTAGCATTCAATTAAAACTAACTGAAGATAACTGAACCATAACTGAACTAAACTGAACTGAACTGAATTGAATTGAATTGAACTGGATTGAATTGAATTGAACTGAATTGAACTAAACTAAAATAAACTTCATGCATGTAAACATCAAACCCTAACTCCTAGGATTTTTACATGCATTACAAAAGTGTTATCTCTTACTCCAAATAGTTAATTGAACTCAAGGTGACTTCCACTTTCCATGTCAGTGCCCCATGTGCTCTTGTTATTTAGGAACTCATCTTGGATGCCTTGGCATGCTCCTATCATTTATAATTAATTACAAATTTCAATTAACATGATTATTTCATCCAAAATTAATCTCTCTCTAATCCTAGTGTTTGAGAACACTTTCCAAGGACTTAGTAGACACATGAAATAAATAATGTTTAGGATTGCAATTAAATGGCATCCTATTTCTAACAAGGTGTAGTGTATACCTTATAGAAATAGGATCTCACGATGATGTACATCATCCTAAGACCCCATTTCTATGAGGCATATGCTTCCCCTACCTTTTCAACCCTACCCCATTTCTGTAGGGTTGACAAGGTATGGGCAACACATGCCTTGTAGAAATGGGGTCTCATTGTGATGTATAGCATGATAGGTTTGACAAGGTAGGGGCAACGTATGCCTCTTAAAAATTGGGTCTCACTGTGATGTACATCACCATGAGACCGTATTTCTATGAGGCATACACTGGCCCTACGCTATCAACACTACCAAATTGGAAAGTTAGTGACCTCACTAGCTTGTCAAAGCTACCACATTTTTCATACATGTCTACAAAAATATTATTGTCAAACAATTCACATTCCTTGTCCATGCTTTCATTTTGAGCATATCTTGCAATCATGGTATGTCACTTTACCACATTTGTTTAAGGAATTCCATTAGACAAATTCATGTGACCTTTTTCTATGCTAGAAATACTCTTCTACATGATGATTGTAAGTATTTTGTATGAATCCTTGAATGACATATATTTCATTTATTTGTATGGATTCATTTTTTAGCAAATAATATTTATCCCATTACCATGCTACAAGTAAAATTATCCACCATGCTAAGGAAATAGACATGGAATAAACCAACAGACAAAGAGTATGAAACTAGTAAAGAAAAACATAGAGAATGGATGACATATCATGAGAAGAATAAATTGGATACAATTGATGAAAACAAGCCAATTGAAGAGAAATGTCAACCATCAAAAAGATAAAAACCATTGGTGGCACAAAGGGCATGAATGTGAAAGCATCATGCTAAGATAGATTCAAATACGATAGTTGGACACACACCCTCTACTATAAGTGAATACAAAGGGAAACCATTAAGCACAAGTGAATATGGAGGGACACCATCTACCGCAAATGAATATGGAGGTGCACCATATACCACAAGTGAATATGGAAGGACACCATCTACCGTAAGTGAATATGAAGCCCAACACCATCCACCACATCTCAAGTTGAGAGCACATCATCACTCAGATTTGACAAAGAAGGTATGCCATCATCCCCATGTTAACCTCAAGATATGTCATCTATTCCTCCCTCTATCAAAGGTATGCAATCTAGCCCACCTAACTTAAATATTGATGAAATTCCTAATGTTGGGGAGCATGTACCTAGGAGAACATCACCTAGAATTTTTCATAGAAAGAAAAATTATTTGATTAATATTGATGAGGATACTTTGCAGCACATGGAAGGTAAGATTCCAGCACGCACTTGTAGAAGATATGTTGATAAGATTTGGATTTTTTTTTTGAAAGGATAAATGAGACTGCAAGATGTCAAGTATTATTTGAAATGATACGGGGTATATGTAATGTCCCCTTCTCTGAAGTGATTAGTATTATTGGTTGTTAGCCTATCCTGGAGGCTCATAGGCTAGTCAAAAGCTAAAATTAGGGTTTCCAATTCTGATGATGTTTTGATGTCTTCCATGCAAGATTTTCTAACACATGTTTGGTGGAGCTTTCTAGGTTTTTTTAGAGCTTCGTGATGAGGTAACTTGCATGACAGGATATTGAGTTTCATTCTTGATTACTTTTGGAGGCTTACATGTTGAAGTTTTTTAGTTTTGATTATGGATTCCTTTTGGGTTTTCAAAGAGCTTCACAATGGTGTTACATGCAACTAAATCATAGAACTTTTCTAGACTTACTATTTTTAGTAAGTCACAATAGCTACCTAGTTTGTGCTCAAAATGATTTTGGAACAACTTACTATTTTCAATAGTATGCTATTTTTAGTAAGTACTATTCTTGGCAATGTTATTTTTAGTGGCATCTCAATAGTTCAATGCAGTGGCTATTTTAGGTAGGTCAGTTTGAGCAATTGGTCATCCAACATTCTTGGGATATTTTTGGCAGGTCTAAACTTGTGTTGGGAATTTCTCTCGATGAAGTAAAATATATAAATTAAGTGAAATATTTATATAAGGCTAGGTAAACGCCTTAGTGGAGAGATAAGTGATTTTAATTTTATATGGTATTTCACTTAATACTTGATGATTATTTATATTTAAATATTTTGGCCAGATTTTGGCTACTTAAGGCTTGGAGTACAAATTATTTGAAGAGGAAATCAAGTCACATTTTAATATATTTCATTTGGACGCCTAGCTTGGAGGAGATAAATACATTTTATAATGTATTTAGCACTAGATAAAGTGGGATGCCAAAGCTTTTTTTTTAATTTTCAAATTAAATAAAAGTTATATCTCCTCATGTTTGGATGCCCAAGTAAGGAGATATATGAAGATTAAATAAAATTAAAATGCAAGTGGAAAAAGTGGATTTGAAATTCAATTAACTTGGGTGCACTTTCTAGAAGATGCTAGAAATGTCACCCCAAGTCTATTTAAGGAGGGTCTTGCTCTCTCATTTGCATCTATTGTTGCTTATCATACTATCATGCTGAATTCAAAGTTTGCTTCGAGGAATGCATACCTCCTAGTTCTTTCTCTTGGTTTCATGCTTGAAAGATAGCACCTAGTTGACTTGTTAGAGACTGCTTCTCATCCAGACTAGTGGACAAAGCATCAAGGGTGAATATTTTAGAGATTTGTCAATTTTTCATTTGCTGGTTAGGGTTTTGTTGAAGTAGAAATCTGCTCATAAGTCTTTGCACTATTTTTTGGCGGTTCTGGGTATAGGACCTATGCTTTAGTCTACCTTGGACACACCTATTTTCAAGTTTTTTAGATTTTTTGGAGGTGTTTGGGATTTTATCTTGTAGGTCAACCATTTCTGAAGGTTGTATCTTCTTTGAGGCTGCATTGGGAAGTGTTCATAAATTAATCACTACTATTTGGAGGATTTTCTTGGCTTGGTCTTGGTTGCCCAACTCCTAGCTCTCATTTTCATTCAATTTCACATCATTCAGAGGTGTTTTGATGAAATTATGAGTGTTTTGGTGATTCTAGGGCTTGTTGGTATGAGTCTTTTGATTGCTGCAATTTTATATCAAACTTGATATTTCAGTCCCTTCTGCTATATTTCATATGTCGAATAGCTTGTACTTGTTTGGAGTTAATTTCCTAACATTTTGGAGATCATTTGTTATGTATATCTCATTGTATTTGTATATTTTTCAACATATTGTAACACTGAATCAACTCTTTACTTTCTACTCTTTACATTTTATATTCCCACTTTAGTGGAAGAGGTTGGCCTTGTTGCCTTGTGTAATTTTTTTTAGGTTTTATCATTCTCACCATTAGTTGAAGAGACAAGCCTCACTATCTTTCATATTGTACTGGGAATGGCTTGCTTCCCTTCTTTACTTTCAGTATTCATAATGTCGATTGGCTGAGTCATCACCAATGCATCATCACCAATGCATTAGATCCTGAGTGGTATATGCTAGCATTGGAGTATTGATAAGCTCTTTAATTTCTACTCTTTACATTTTATATTCCCACTTTAGTGGAATAGGCTGGCCTTGTCACCTTTTTTAATTTTGTTTAGGTTTTATCATTCCCACCATTAGTGGAAGAGACAAGCCTCACTATTTTGTATATTGTATTGGGGCTGGCTTGCTGCCCTTCTTTACTTTTAGTATTCATACCGTCGATTGGCTAAGTCATCACTAATACATTAGATCCCTAGTGGTATATGTTAGTACCTCACCCACCTTGGGTCTTGAGTGCACATTCTTGTCGTTGGGTTACTTTCAACATTTTTATCTTTTAGTTGTTACTAATGATCCTCAACACCATATGAAAAAACCTTTTCCATCCTAGGGTTGATTGCACATTCTTGGCATAGACTTACTTTCTAGTAGTTGGTTTTGGATTGAGCTAACCTCAACGAGTGCTTATTACATTGGGTTGTTCATTGAAAAACAAAAAAATTGGCTGGCTCATTATAGTGGTATCAGAGCCAAGAGCCTGCCATCCTGTGAAAAAAATTCTATGATTCAGTTGTCAAATGACTTAGAGATATCAAAAATTATGTGCAAAGAGAGATTCCTACAAATAATTCTATATCAGAGTTGATACAGGAGCTGACCAATCTTATGAGAGATCCTAACATTAAAGGGGCATACTCAAGGCTTTTTCCAAAATCTAAATGTTTGGATGGGAAGGTTGCCTTGATAGATGAAGGATGTGTGGAAGAGCCCAAGAAAAATCCCTTAGACTTGCATGTTATTGGAGATAATTAAGTTTGGTTGGGTGAAAAAACTAAAAAACTAGTCTTGAATCCTAATTTGGATTCATCCAGTAATGGGTTTGAGATTAATGAGTTCATTGAAGAAGAGAAAGTTGAAGGAAATACTAGTGGTGTCTTTGGATTAGCTTATGATCATTACCATAGTGATGTTGTTGATAGTGATTCCAAGGTGTTTGTACCTCCTCTTGTTGAAGATTTGATGACGAATAATTCTCTACATGTTGTTGACCCAATTTCCCAAGAGTTTTCACATGAAGAGTTCATGACAAGTAACCATGAAGATATCCTTGTTATGCATGGGGCTGCTAATGAGGAAATTAGTAATACACCTACTCATGATAGGTTCATTGAAGATTAAAATGATGAAGTTTTCAAAACAACTGGCATTGAAGATTATTTATTTCATTACAATGATGACATGAGTGGACTTGGGTTTGATCATCAAACTAAGCCCTTAGAGAGAGATACTTGTGAAGATATCAGTTTAAGTGAGTTGGGAGGTGACTTCTTTAAAGAGTCAACACTCCAAGAAGGGTATGAAGAGCACATTTATTTTGATCAAAACAATTGGTCTCTTACCATTTGGGATCTGGGTGTGAAGGCATCTAGTGATGACTAGGAAACTGTGTGGGATGAGTTTCCCTTTTGATCTTGATTGAGCTAAAAATTTTGATTGCTTCACAAGCTATGAAGGGGCCATTAGAGGATAATGTGTCTATGAAGAAGAGGGTTGTTTGGAAGGACTCCATAATGAACCCTTTGAAGTGGTTGCAACCACTAAGGAAGAGTATGTTGCTACATAAACTTTTAGAACAATGATCAATAATGAATCATTGATCATATTGGGGGCTGCCATAACCTTTGATCATGGAGATAGTGAAGTGGAAGTGGAGCTAGAAGGCCATATGGCTCTTGATGATGAAGAGTTTGAAGGTGTTCTTAAACACAAATCTGATTTATCAATGAATGGATCCAAGTGTAAGCGAAGGCATGAATAATTTGTGGAGTCTAATTATCTTTGTGATATTGAGCAATGTCAGCTAGTGGATGGTGAGGAGCAGCTTTGAGGGCAACCAAGACAAGAAACAAAGTTCTGATTTTCAATTGCATCCTATCAACAGTTCACCATCTTTACATGTTAATGAGTGGGAATGTCAATTCAAGGTGTCCATTGAAAGGGAAGTGCAAGCTCTATCCCAATTTGATCGTACAAAAAACTTGATTGAAGAAATTTACTAGAAGGCTCAGCTTGAAGAGAGATGAAGAGGAGTGAAAGATGAAGTTTCTCTTCCCAATTTGCAACTTATCAAATATTCTTTGGAGGCATTGAAATCAATGTACATACACTTGATTGAAGATCGAGATTATGCCTTCAAAATTGCAAAGAAGACCAATAGTGCTTTCCATGAAAAGGAGTGAAAGGTTGATGAGCTTACTCTTGAGCTTGAATCAACAAAGGACATGTTAGATAATACCCAGTTGGCTCTAACGGAGGTAGAAGATCAACTTGCTGATTTCAAACATTTTAGGGAGAAAGAAAATGGACAAAGAGCTGAAAAAATGGAGCAAGTAATTGAAGAACTTGATAGTCTTCAAGAAGAGTTTGACATGGGGAGCTTTCCAAAAATATTTGAAGTTGCATGTACAAATTTGTAGCAGCAAGATAAAAGGGATGACTTCCAAGTCTTTGACAATCGTTTCTTTGAAGTGGGAGCTGAAGAAACTTCTATCAATCCTCTCTTTGACTTGAAAATTTATTCAAGCATGATGTCAAGTATAAACCCCGGTCTATGGATTCTTTGATATCATTCTATGAGGATGTGCCACAATTTGTGATTAGTAATCTTCCAAGGCTTTTTTGATAATGAATGAATAAGTGGGTTTGAGGATGAAGTCTCTACATGGGAAGTGTTAATTCATGGAGATTTCAACATCTTCAACACCAAGGTGATAACAAAACAAGACTTAGTAGTTGCTCGTGTATACACCTAAAAATGGTCATGAGAAGATAATTAATTAAATGTGATTTATTTGATTAATTAACCTTTATTTCATCTACTATTAAATAAATAGAAATATTTATTTATATAGTTCATCTTAAATTCTTCAATCTTTATTCTATTATTTTCATCTTAATTAAATAAACAAATTTCACTTTGTTTTATTTAATTATCATAATTAAATTCATCTAATTAATAAATAAATAGAAATATTTATTTATAGTTCAATTCTTATATTCAATTTTAATTAAATATACAACTTAAATAGTTTGTGTTATTTAATTATTACATCATTCAATCCTAATTAATTAAACAAGGTTAAATACTTTATTATTTAATTATCAAATCCCTTCTATATTCATTTAATAAAAAAACTCTATAGTTTTTTCTATTAAATTATTTATTCCCTTTTACTAATTTGAATAAATCAAATTATTCAAATAAAGGCATAAGGTGAAATTTTCTCTATTTGCTCACCTACCAAATTAGATATTCAAAAATACAAATTAATTCAACTGGTATTTACGAGAAGTTGTGGAGACAAATTGGAATTAATCTCTCAAAACTTCTTCCTCTGATCCTTCCTATCATCCTACCTAATTTTTTCATGGGAGAAACCATTCCCATGATCAGCTCAAGCTTCTCAATCTCTCACCATTCAATTCTCCAGATTGAATCCAAGCCTTTGTTGTCCTGCCCCATCAAAATTGCTATCATGAAATATATATATATACAACCTTCTTCAATAGGAAATGCATCCGAGAATTCTCATCTTTTGTGAAAACTTACTCTGTAGGAATAGAAATCAAGTATCTTAAGCATAGCATCAGTAATTTTATCAATAGAAATAGCATCATAGCATCTGTAGAATCAATATCATGGCTGCATTATAGTTTTCACTGTAGCTTTCATCCATCAGGTTTCATGTTAGCATAGTTTACAGTAGCATCAATATCATTTAGAAATCACCATATAGAAGTATATAACTTCATTTAGCATCACTCCATTCTCTAAATTGACATTTTAAATAGTCACACTGCTTACCAAATCTGAGAGCCCTTCATGAGTTGATAAATCTTTGGAGATAGGAAAGAATGAGATGCTTTCAAGTTTTTTGTCCTTTAAATTAGTTAAATTGTTGTTAAATCTTGGTATAATGTTTCATTAAGAAGTTTTTTTAGTTGTTTTACTTATTTACATTGATTGCTGACATCTTATACCATCGAGGTCTAGATGGTACTCTTCTTCAGTGTCTAGAACATCATGAATCTGAAGCATCCTTATGTGAGGTCCATGAAGGTATTTGTGGAACCCATTCAAGTGGGATGACCCTAGCTAATAAAATCCTTTGTTTGGGATATTACTGGATGAATATGGAGGAGTCTTATCAATTTGTTAAAAAGTGTTAGAAATGTCAGATTCATGGTAATCTAATCCATGCACCAGCACAGGAGTTGCAACCCTTCACATCAACATGGCCCTTTTGTCAGTGGGGACTAGACCTTGTAGGAAAAATAAATCCGCCTTCATCCAATGGACACAAGTTCATCATCACAACAATAGAATATTTTACAAAATGGATAGAAGTGGTTCCTTTAACAACTATCACTGGAAAATAGGTTTTGTCTTTCATACTCAACTACCTCATTTGTCAGTATGGTGTACCTCAGTCTATTGTAATAGACAATGGTAGGCCTTTCAAGAACTAGGATGTCTAGGAATTATGTGAAATATTTCATATCCAAAATCATTTCTCAACACCGTACTATCCTTAGGGAAATGGCCAAGTAGAAGCCTTAAATAAGACAATTCTAAAAATACTAAAGAAAATTGTTAACGATGTTGGATGTGATTGGCATGTTCAACTCAATCCTGCACTATGGGCCTATAGAACCAACATCAAAACACCAATAGGAGCAACACCATATGCCTTGTTATATGGATCAGAGGCCATCTTACGCATCGAGGTAGAAATACCATCACTCTAAGTCTCATTGAAGGGTATAATTATAGATAAGGACTATAGAGTCTCTAAACTATAGGAAATATAATTGGTGGATAAGTGTTGTCAACAGGCTACCAATCATTTGAAGGTATACCAACAAAGAATATCAATGAGCTATAATCACAAGGTAAAACCTAGAGTCTTTCAAGTTGGAGACTTGGTCCTAAAGGAAAACCCTAGAAATTAGCCAGATAGGGAAAAGAAAGGGAATTTTCAACCTAACTAGCTAGGACCCTTTGTCATCATAGTAGTGTATGGATCATGAGCATATCAATTGTCTATATCTGAAGGGGATATGTTCGATGAACCTATCAATAGTATTCATCTTAGGAAATTCTACACCTAAATCACCTAGTGCATGAATTAGTTTCTAAAAATGGTTACCTTGATGAAAACCTGGAAAATAGGCATCCTGGTGACAAAAAATACAAAAAAAAGTCAAAAAAGAGAAAAATACAAAAAACTCAAAAAGACTTGAAAAAGTGCAATAAAAACATGTAGTGAAAACCTAGAAACAGGCGCTATTTGTGATGTAAACCAACTTTCCCATCTATTTAGATGCATGTCATGGTCGTTACTTTCACCATCATTTTTCAATCTATTATCATATCATATCTAGTGGTCATGTCTCACTCTAGCTTGGGGGAAACATTTGAACCTCATTGGGGGCAATAAACATCAAGCTTAATCAAACATACAAACAATAGTAGAACAAAAACAACAAAAACAATGATCTAAATGCAACCCAACATGGAACATCAATCACCATTAGGAACACATCAGGAACCCATGTCACAATAGAAAATAAAAAAAGAAGTCAAAAAGTCAGTATTCAAAACCCAAAAACATGAGGCTATGTTAGTCGAACTATGTGGTCTCTGCATGTATAATGTAGGCAAGGCTAGTATTTGATTATCCCCCGATGCCCCTAGGATAGGTCTTTAGGTTAGGCCTTTGGTCAAAAATCTCAAAAAACACAAAAACATCATAAAATTAGGATGGATGATCTAATCTGAATAATAATTGAAATACTTCAAGTAAAATTTTGATATGCTATCCTTTGATCATTGTTATCATTTCTTTGGAGCATCTCAATGATGTATTGAACTAGAGAAGCAAGGAAGGAGAATGGTATTTTCTTTATCTAATGTCTACAAATTAATCATAATTACTTTGTGAATTGTTGTGGGAAGTGCTTTACAAAGTATCATGGATGACATTCCAATTCACATAGGAAAGTGGTAAATTCTTGTCTATTTTACACAAGAAATGCTTAGGTCATCTCAGTTTAATTATACCTAGATGCTTGTGTTTCCTTGCAATATAAAAAAAACATGGAAGTAGTACTTAGGTCATCATGGTCTAAATTATGCCATTGGTGCTTGTACTCACTTTCAACATTTTTAAAGCTCTATGATGATACAAAGCACAAAGGTATTGTTAGAATGCCAATTTTTGCATCTAGATTTGCATGGTTAAATTAAATTGCATTCATAATAGATTTTGCATCTGCAAAGTGTTTGTTAAAAAATATCATAAGGGATTCAAATTAATGGTTATCTTTTCTCATAAATAGATTGAGTATACTTGGTGTTAATAAAAACATCATCATGATCACGTAGTTGCACCATCCTTTTCATTTGCATGCATTAGAAAGCATTTCATTATTTCATCAATTTTAACTAATTTAGATTAATCATGTCATTTCTTCAGTTGTGCATCACATTATAAAATTGCATAAGAAAACAATATAAAACAAATCACATTATAGGTGCATTTTCTTCTAACTATTCATTACATCATCATCATACATTCAGAATATCATCATATTTATCATTCATTCATCACATCATAAATTTGAATTTGATTATCACAAGAATAAAAGTGCACATATCCCATTTACAATATATGCCATTTAGCATTAAAACATCATATCCATCATCATACATATAGACATACATACAACATAATTATAAATTGCATCCATACATCATCATAATAAACATCATTGATAGAAAATCATAAATTAACTACATACATCATAATTAAATTGCATCCAATATAACATCACAAAAATAGGATCATCACATGGCATATAGAACATATAAAATAAATGCATCCATCATAGAATCATATAACACACATATTAGATCGATAAAATCCTCTGCATATCATATAGATCTAAAAAATCATAAATGTCAAGTATAAAATGATGTCTAAAATGAAGAGAGATATATCATAAAAAAAAGGTTGTAACTAGAATATACATCATCATCTCAAATAAAAAAGAGGAATCACATCTAAAACTAAGTATTGTTGGATCCAAAAGGTGCACGAATAATAGGACTGGTCCATCCACCACCACTAGATGTGTTGGGATCTCTGGGTTCTCTTCGAATAGGCTGTGTCACACCCGCACTGACAATCCTAGAATGAGTCCTACCAGATCAAGACTGCCTATAGCTCATTGTTTGCTTAGAAGGGATGGAATCATAATATTTCCCTCTATATTACTCCACCTCCCCACCAATACAGGCAACCTCTCGCATATAATCTGCTAAAGAGGTACCATCTGCCAATCTTTGTAATCTCTCAGTTGTAGCCTGAGCACCCTCTTCTATAAATCTAGCAACATCCCTCTCAGTTGTCAAGGATGCAATATGAGCCTAAGCTACCCTTGCAATATACCTAGCGACACCCCTCTCAACTATCAATGTTGTAATTTGGGTCTGCATTGTAGCCAACTGAGCCTGCACTGATGCTAAAGCCTCTACGTGTGACTAGGCATGTGCCCACATCCAAGCCTAAGTTTGTGCTAATAAACCTTGAGCCTGAACAAGTTGCTCCTGTATGGTCTCTAAAAACACCTAAAGGCTTGCAATCTCCAACTGATCTGTAATATCTCCCATTGCCCTAACTATGGTATCAAATCAAATGTCCATGGGAATCGCTCTTGAACCTAAAGGTTCTCCAATGACTCCTATCATCATGAAATTATTCAAAGTCAATACTCTTTGTTGAATCATCAAACATCAATTATCCTATTAAAACTAATCAGATCTTGGTGAGACTTTTGATCAAATCTCATGACAAAACATCAATGAACCTCACCTATCATGAGGTCAATCATCAGTGCATCAAATCAACCTCGCTTATCATGAGGTACATCAATCAAACATCAAACCTCACCTATCATGAGGTTGAGCATCATCTACTTGATCAAGATTATCAATCATATTAAACCAATAGCTAACACGATAAAAATTTGACAAAATCAAGGACAAATTTGACAAACTTTATCAATTTGATTTGAATGTGCTAAAATAGGCATTCAAAGTGCTAAATCATTATATGCACCATTTCATTAGTCAAAAGTGCTATTATAGGTAGTCAAAGTGCCATTTGATCATAAGTGCTATTCTATTAGGTCAATGTGCTAAAACTTCCGGTTGAAGTGCTAAACTAATCAAAGCGCTAAAATAGAAGGTCAGAGTGCAAAATATTCTATCCTAAGCACTAAAACTCTGTATGTGCTAATTTATCCTACCTAAGCACTAAAACAGTTGAAATAAGCACTAAAGTTTTGGAAGCGCTAAAGTTTTAGAAGTGCTAAAATAGCTAATCTAAGCGCAACAATGGAGATCAAATGCACTAAAATAATGGAAATTTTTTAAAAACAAAAAAAATCTTTAAAAAAAAGGAAATACACGAAAAGTGAGGGGTTATCAGGTATGTATCAAAGGTCTGTGGCAGTTGGGCACTAGTGACGTTGAACATGCTCAAACCGGTGAGTGTGATAGGGAATCGAGATCATGCTCCAAATTGCACAAAATGCACTCTCACAAAGATTTCAAAAACTCAAATGCACAAATGAGTTTGAAAATGACCTTTTTGACTTATGAAAGGTTATTTTGGGTGGGATTTTTATGGGGTTAATTTTTTTTTTTTAAGGGAGTTTAATTCAATTTCATCTAGGGGAAAAATTTCTACATTTTAATATGGAAATATATTATTTCAACATCAACTCTTCATTGAATCATCATCAAAAGACCAAAAAATCATAGAAATTTGAAATTTTCCAAATTAAAAAAAAAAATCATTAATTTATCTCTCGAGGGGGCATATATTCATCATCACTTGAAAATAAATGTCTACAGCAAGTTGGGGGCATACTAAATTTTTTTGTCGATACTGGGAGCAACATAAAATTTTCTTTGAAGCAATGTGTAAACACATCACTTGAAAGAGGCGAAAAATGTATACACCTAAAAATGGTCTGGAGAAGATAATTAATTAAATATGATTTATTAGATTAATTAACCTTTATTTCGTCTACTATTAAATAAATAGAAATATTTATTTATAGAGTTCATCTTAAATTCTTCAATCTTTATTCTATTATTTTTGTCTTAATTAAAGAATCAAATTTCAGTTTGTTTTATTTAATTATCATAATTAAATTCATTTACTTAATAAATAAATAGAAATATTTATTTATAGTTCAATTCTTCTAATCTTCAATTTTAATTAAATATACAACTTCAATTGTTTGTGTTATTTAATTATTACATCATTCAATCCCAATTAATTAAACAAGGTTAAATACTTTGGTATTTAATTATCAAATCCAATCTATATTCATTTAATAAACGAATTCTATAGTTTTTTTTATTAAATTATTTATTCCCTTTTACTAATTTGAATAAATCAAATTATTCAAATAAAGGCATAAAGGGAAATTTCCTCTATTCACTCACCTACCAAATTAGATATTCAAAAATCCAAATTAATTCAACTGATATTCACAGGAAGATGTGGAGACAAATTGGAATTAATCTCTCAAATCTTCTTCCTCTAATCCTTCCTACCATCCTACCTGATGTTTTCATGGGGAGAAACCATTTCCATGATCAGCTTAAGCTTCTCAATCTCTCACCATTCAATTCTTTAGATTAAATCCAAGCCTCTATTGTGCAGTCCTGTCACAATTGCTATCATGAAATTTATATATACAACCTTCTTCAACAAGAAATGCATATGAGAATTCTCATATTTTGTGCAAACTTACTGTGCAAGAATAGAAATCAAGCATCTTAAGCATAGAATCAACATGTTTATCAATAACAATAGCATCATAACATCTATAGAATCAATATCATTGCTACATCATAGTTTTCACTATAACTTTCATCCATCAGGCTTCATGTCAGCATAGTTTACAGTAGCATCAATATCATTTAGAAATCACCATATAGAAGTATATCATTGTATTTTGCATCACTCCATTCTCTAAATTGGCATTTTAAATAGTCACACTGCTTACCAAATTTGAGAGCCCTTCGTGACTTGATAAATATTTGGAGATAGGAAACAATGAGACACTTTCAAGTTTTATGCGCTTTAAATTAGTTAAATTGTTGTTAAATATTTATATAATGTTTCATCAAGAAGTGTTTTTAGTTGTTTTACTTATTTACTTATTCCACACTTATAGCTGATAACTTCATTACAACAGTAAGGAGTGAAGATTTCAAAATTGTTACTCATGAAGTATGGAAGAAAGATGGACCTGAACATGGTGTTTGCATGCTTGTCAATCCAATCCTCTAGTTGAGTGATGCTTTAGCTCATACCAATCAATCTTGGGAGATGAAATTGAAGCCATATTATGTTTTATACTCCAATATTGTTGAAGCTTTCATGGATTGGTTTCAAAGGTTCATTGGAGGGGATGCCAATTGCACAAGTATGCAGTTGGTTTTGACCAACACTTAGAGGTGTGTTAATTTTTCTTTTCAGTGTGTTGGAGATTACTTTCAGCTGGGTATCCATGCTTGGGATCCTCAACTTGGCTTAATGGGGCTAAGAACTTGTGGAAAGATAAATTCTTGGAGGAGTAAGGGTTCAATTTTTAGATTCCTTGATGTTGTCCCCATCCTTATCAATCATTCGTTGGTTCCTTTTTCTCATCATATGGTGGATTGGAGAGATATTTTGAGTAAAGGGTGGTTTTATGTAGGGTTGGAGTCTCTTGAGAGGATGTTTTCAGCCTTGGATATAAGCAAATGTGATATTTTAAATGCTGATTCTTAGTTTTGTAGTAGTTGTTTATCTCCTTGGATGTTGATTTTCCTTAAATCATATCTCAAGTTGACCACTTCAGCCTTGTTTGGTAGTTGATGCATTCATTTTCAAACCTTCCAATCTCTTGTTAGTAATGATTTTTGGTCTCAAGTGGGAGAGATAAGGATTTGGAGTGATTTGAACCTGTATTTAGATGGTTTTCAAGTTTGTCTTAGTGGCAATCTTTGTGCTTCTTCTTGGATGTATGCTTGGGGTAGCGAACCAATGATTGGTAAGGTTCAACTTTTTGAGACTCTTGAAGAGAGATTGGTGAGATATTTTAGAAGACTTCTTGGATATATCAAAACTATTTAGAGGACGCATTGTACATCCTTGGAGAGTTTTGAGAATGAGGCTTCTATTACTTTGCAAAGAACTATTTTTTCCTTTGCAAATAGCTTTGAAGAAGTCACATTTGTTGTTGTGATCTGGTTTGATGCTTTAAGGAGTTATGTTGATGGGAATATTCTTGATTTGTTCTTTGTTCTCGGGATGGTGAATCACTTTGACATTGCTGATATTAATTCCTTAGATTTTGTTAGGCATCAGATGCTACATGATATTGATTTTAGTCCTTCCAGAGTTTTCAACTTGAGTTTCATTGATGGTGATATTTTGGAGTTACTAGGGAGGTTAGTGCAATTTTTGCAAAATGTTTTCACTGATGTGTTCAAAGTAGAGCAGCATCAACATGGTGGGTCTTTGTAGAGATGGACATGGGACCCTGGGATTAGTTGGAGTTTGGTACAATTGCTTGAGGACAAGCAATTTTGGGAAGGGTGGAATGTAATTTCCCCTTCTTAGTAGTGATCATTACTATTGGCCGTTAGCCTATCCCGGAGGACCGTAGGCTAATTGGAAGCTGAAATTAGGATTTACACTTCTGATGAGGTTTTGAGGTCTTGCATGTGAGAGTTTCTAACACATGTCTAGTGGAGTTTTCTTGGTTTTTGGAGAGCTTCGTGATGAGGTAACATGCATGTTAGGATATTGACTTGCATTCTTGATTGCTTTGGGAGGCTTGCATGTTGGAGTTTTTCAATTTTGATTTTGGATTCCTTCTGGGGTTTCAGAGAGATTCGCGATGGTGTGACATGCAACTAAATCATAGAACTTTTATGGCCTTAGTATTTTTAGTAAGTCATGACAGCTGCCCAATTTTTTCTCAAAATGATTTTGGAACAACTTGCTATTTTTAGTAGCATCTCAATAGTTCAGTACAGTGGCTATTTCAGGTAGGTTATTCTAAGTAGTTGGTCATCCAACATTCTTGGGCTATTTTTAGTAGGTCTAAACTTATGTTGGGCATTTCTCTAGATGAGGTAAAATATTTAAATTAAGTTAAATATTTATAAGGTTGTGTGAATGCCTTAGTGGAGAGATAAGTGATTTCAATTTTATATGGTATTTCACTTAATACTTGATGATTATTTATATTTTAATATTTTGGCAAATTTTTGGCTAAGGCTTGGAGGATGAATTATTTGAAGAGGAAATTATAAAGTCACATTTTAATATATTTCATTTGGACACCTACCTTGGAGGAGATAAATACATTTTATAATATATTTAACACTTGATAAAGTGGGACGCCAAAGCTTATGTTTTATTTGCAAATTAAATAAAAGTTATATCTCCTCATGTTTGGATGCCCAAGTAAGGAGATAAATGAAGATTAAATAAAATGCAAATGCAAGTGTAAAAAGGATTTGAAATTCAATTAACTTGGGCACACTTTCTAGAAGGTGCTGGAAATGTCACCTCAAGTCTATTTCAGGAGGATCTTGCTCTCTCATTTGCATCTATTGTTACTTATCATAATGTTATGTTGTTGAAATGTTCTCAAAGTTTACTTTGAGGAATGCATACCTCCTAGTTCTTTCCCTTGGTTTCATGCTTGAAAGATAGCACCTAGCTGATTTTTTCAGAGACTTTTTCTCATCCAGACTAGTAAACAGAGCATCAAGGGTGAATATTTTAGAGATTTTTCAGTTTTTCATTTGTTGGTTAGGATTTTTCTAAAGTAGAAATCTAATCATAAGTCTTTGCATGATTTTTTGGTGGTTCTAGGTATAGGCCCTATGCTTTAGTCTACCTTGGGCACCCCTATTTGCAAGTTTTCAAATTTTTTGGAGGTGTTTGGGATTTTATCTTGCAGGTCAACCATTTCTGAAGGTTGTACCTTCTTTGAGGCTATATTGGGAAGCATGCATAAATTAATCACTACTGTTTGGAGGAGTTTCTATTGGTATGTGGTGACTGATCATGCTATACTGTACACCCCCACATGTATCCTTGCTGAAAAGTTAAAAAATGACTTTGTAAAACCCTAATTTTTGGAAGCTTCTAAAAGCCTTGTTAAAAGAAGTTGGGATGGGTGCTATAGTATGTAGAAAAAGTGATTATTCGCAAAATTGTAATAGGTTTTTCACTAGCTAGTAAAATCATTGGATGGCTACGGTTTTATGGATGTAGCTTGGATTGGGTGAACCACGTTAAATTCTTTGTGATGTCTTGTTTCTACTATATTTTTCTTTTTGTTTTATTTCTCTATTTCATTGATCAAATTTGCATTTAACTGTTAGATATATACTTCTAACCCTAACAAGTGGTATCTACATAGGTTGTGTTTGATTATTGTCTACAAGAAAGTATCATAGTTGAGTGGGAGTCTCACAGTTAAGTGGGAGCAATGGCAGACGAGGGTAAATTGAAGGTAGATAAATTCAATGGGAAGAACTATCAGTTATGGAAGATGCAGATGGAGGATTATCTCTATTAGAAGGATTTATGGAGGCCATTACAAGGAACAACCAAGAAACCAATACGAATGAGTGATGAGGAATGAAATCTTTTGGATAGAAAGGCATTCAGAGCCATTCATTTATGCCTGGCACAATCAGTGGAATTCAATATTACAACAACAAAGACAACTCAAGAGTTGATGGAAACCTTGGAAAAGTTACATGAAAAGTCTTTCGCTTGAAATAAGGTATTTCTCATGAAGTGTTTATTTAAAATGAAAATGGTAGAAGGTGGGTCAGTTGTTGATCATTTAAATGAGTTTAATATAGTTACTAGTCAATTAACTTCTATAAATGTAAAGTTTTATGAAGAAGTTAGGGCTCTTTTGATTCTGTGTTCTTTGCTAGAAAGCTTGAATGTCTTGGTAATGGTTGTTAGTAATTCTATTTGTGGTTCAAATACATTGAAATTTGGTGATGTTGTTGGTGTTATTTTTAGCAAAGAAATTCAGAGGAAAAGCTCAGGTGGAACATCCACATCAGGCAGTGTTTTGAATGCATAAAGTAGGGGTAGAACAAAGGAGAGAGGAAACAATTCTGGAAGTCATGGGAAGTCATGAGGAAAATCAAAGGACAAAAGGTCCCAATCTAGAGATAAGAGGGATTGCTGGTACTATGTTAAGCTAAGTCATTTAAAGAAAGATTGTTGGTCTCAGAAAAATAAAGAAGGAGACAAAAAGGAAGGAAATAAAGAGGAAAATGTGGTAAGTAATAAATTTGATGAGGATGCTTTGATTATTTCCCTTGATAATGTTGATGATTCTTGGGTTTTAGATTCAGGGGCTTCATTTCATGCTACGCCCCATATAAGTTATTTTCTTGATTATGTCCAAGGGGATTTTGGGTTGGTTTACTTGGGAGATAATGAACCCTATCAGACTGTTGGAAAGGAAAGAATCAAGATTAAGTTGTAAAATGGGAATCATTGGCTACTACATGAGGTAAGATGCATTCCAAAGCTAAAAAAAAATTTAATTTTAGTAGGGCAACTAGATGATGAGCGTTGTGTTGTTACATTTAGTGATAAAAATTGGAAGGTTACAAAAGGTGCCTTAGTGGTAGCAAAAGGTGTGAAAGTAGGCACCTTATATCTTTGTATAGGTCACATTGTTCCTTCTATTTTAGCTATTGCAAATAAAAATCAATGTTCAAGAATAGTTGTTGTAGTTCAATAGGTAGAAAATCAGACAGTTGTTGTGGATTCTGAATTAGCACTATGGCAAAAGGTATGAAAGTACTTCATTCAAAGAATGTTTTACCAGGTCTAAAATGTGTTAATATGGATTTCTATGAAAGTTGTGTATGAAAAAAAAAAAAGAGTTAGTTTTCTCAAGGATGGGAAGCAAAAGAAAGATGAGAAATTGGAGCTTGTGCATACAGATGTATGTGGTCCAACTCAAGTATCTTCTCTCAGTGGCTCTCAGTACTATGTCACTTTTATTGATGATGCAACAAGAAAAAGTATGGATTTATTTCCTTAGGAAGAAATTTGATGCATGTGAAAATTTTAAGAAATGGAAAAGATTGGTTCAGGATGAGACAGGTAAAAACTTAAAATGTTTTAGATCTGATAATGGTGGTGAGTATTGCAGCGAATATTTTGAATATTATTGTTCCTCTAATGGTATTCATAGGTAGAAAATAGTACCAAGGTCTCAACAAGAGAATGGAGTGGCTGAGCACATGAACAAAACAATAATGGAGCATGCATGGACTATGAGATTGCATGTTGGGCTACCTCTAAACATATGGGAAGAGGGTGTAAACATCGTTGTTTATTTAATCAATAGAGGTCCCTCTAATCATTTGGGTTGTGGTATTCTAGAGGAAGCATGGATATGAAAGAAGGTTAGTTATTCTTTTCTCAAGACCTTCAGTTGTGAAGCTTTTGCACATGTAGATTCTGAAAATAGAACCAAGCTTGATGCAAATTCAAAGAAATGTATATTTTTTGGATATGGAATTGATGAATTTGGTTATAGGTTTTAGGATTTTGAAAATAAAAAAATCGTGAGAAGCAGGGATGTTATATTCATTGAGAAAGTGTTGTACAAAGATCAGTTGCAACAGCATGAGAAGAAAGAAAATGATTATGTAGTGTTGGGTGATACACCAAATAGCTATGTTCCAATGGTTCCTCATGCTTTGCAACAACAACAACAACAAATAACACAAACTCCATTGAATGTTAGAAGATCTTCAAGGATAAGTAGACCTCCTGAAATATTTTCTCCCTCTTTGTATTCTATTTTGTTAACAGAAGTTGGTGAACTTGAAGGGTATGATGGAACTATGCAGGTGGACACAAAGGTTTAGTGGGAGCATGGAATGGAAGAATAAATGGACTCCTAGCTAAAAAATTAGACTTGAGAATTATGCAAGTTTCCTGTAGGTAAAAAGGCTTTACCAAAAAAATGGGTTTATAGGCTAAAAGAGGAGGATGGAGGTAAGAAAAGATTTAAAGCCAGATTAGTTGTAAAGGGATTTGCATAGAAAAATGGTATTGATTTTGATGGAATCTTTTCTCCAGTTGTTAAAATGACTTCTATTCATACTATTTTAGGTAGTGTGGTTGCTAAATATTTGCATTTAGAATAGCTTGATATTACAACAACCTTTCTCCATGGTGATTTGGAAGAGGAAATATACATGGAATAGCCACAAGGATTTGAGGTCAAAGCTCAAGAGAAATTGGTGTGCAGATTGAAGAAAAGTTTGTATGGATTGAAGCAAGCACCTCAGCAATGGTATATTAAATTTGATAGCTTTATGGTTGAGCATGGCTATAGTCAATGTAATTCAGACCATTGTGTTTATTTTAAGAGGTTGGATGATGATAGCTACATTATTATATGTCTATATGTTGATGATATGCTTGTAGAAGGGTCTAACATGGATCACATAAAGGAGTTAAAACAACAGTTAGAAAATTCCTTTGCTATGAAGGATTTGGGGGAAACAAAGCAAATCATTGGTATGAAGATTACAAGAGATAGGAAAAACAAAAAAATATTTTTATCTTAGGATGATTATGGTGAAAAGGTATTGCAGAGATTTCATATGGAGAATGCAAAAGCTGATAGCACACCTTTGCCCAGTCATGTCAAATTGACTGAGGATATGTGTCCAAAGACACAAGAGGAGGAAGAAAAAATGTCCAAGGTACCATATGCTTCAACTATAGGTAGTTTAATGTACACCATGGTATGCACAAGACCAGATATTGCACATGTTGTAGGAGTTTTTAGCAGGTACATGATTCATCCTAGTGTTGAGCATTGGAATGCGGTAAAATGGATTCTCAGGTACTTGAGAGGTACATCAAATAAATGTTTATGTTTTGGGGGCTCTAGTACTAATTTAAAAGGCTATGTTCACTCAAATTTAGTAGGGGATATAGATACCAGGTAGAGTACCATAGGTTATGTATTTATAGTTGGTGGGACAATAGTGAGTTGGATTTCTCAGTTGGAAAAGGTGGTTGCTTTATCCACCATAGAGGAAGAGTATGTTGTTGCAATAGAGGCAACAAAGGAGATGATATGGCTACAAATTTTCATGGAAGAGTTGGGGAAACAATAGGCTAAAAATTACTTGTTTACAGACAACCAAAGTGTTATACATCTTGCAAAGAATTATGCCTTGCACTCTAAAACCAAACATATATTGTTGAGATATCATTTCATTCAGTCAGTGTTGGAGGATGGACAGGTCAAGCTAGGAAAGATATATATAGATGTCAATCTAGTGGATATGTTTATGAAGGTGATGAAAAGGGAGAATATGAGCTCCTCTTCAACTTTGGTTGGCTTTCAAGGTTGAATTTAGGTATAACAGAGCAGCAGGGTCCAAGGTACTTATCTCCAATGGGAGTTGTAAGTACAACAGTGTCATTCAGGATCAGTCTCCAAGTGAGAGATTATGTTGGTGTGGAGCCTGATCAGTCTCCAAGTGGGAGATTATTGGTATGTGGTGATTAATCATGCTATAATACACACCCTAACATGTATCCTCATTGGGGTCTGAGGTCGGGCTGGGCCCTAAGCAAGGGTTCAGGGGTGGAAACCCTCAAGATATTTTTTTTCCATTTTTTCGTGTCATCAACAAAAAAGGAAAAATCACAAAAAAAATAAAAAAATGACTTTGTTAAACCCTAATTTCTAGAAGCTTCTAAAATAATTGTTAAAAGGGGTTGGGATGGGTGTTATAGTATGTAGAAAAAATGATTATTCGTGAGATTGTAATAGGTTTTGCACTGGATAATAAAATCATTGGATGGCTATGGTTTTGTGGATGTAGCCCAGATTGGGTGAACCACATTAAATTCTTTGTGTTGTCTTGTTTCTGCTATATTTTTCTATGTGTTTTATTTCTCTGTTTTATTGATCAAATTTTTATTTAACTGAACATAGATATATACTTCTAACCCTAATGGTTTCTTGGCTTGGTCTTGGTTTCCCAGCTCCTAGCTCTCATTTTCATTTAGTTTCACATCATTCTAAGGTGTTTTGATGAAGTTGTGAGTGTTTTGGTGATTCTAGGGCTTGCTGGTATGAATTTTCTGATTGTTACAATTTTATATCAAACTTGACATTTTAGTCCCTTTTGCTATATTTCATATGTTAGATAGCTTGTACTTGTTTTGAGTTCATTTCCTAACATTTTGGAGATCATTGGTTATATATATCTCATTGTATTTGTATATTATTCACCATATTGTGACACTAAATTAGTAGTACTAATCAGCTCTTTACTTTTTGCACTTTACATTTTGTATTCCCACTTTAGTGGAAGAGGTTGGCCTTTCCGCCTTGTTTACTTTTGTTTAAGTTTTATCATTCCCACCATTGGTGGAAGAGACAAGCCTCGTCGTCTTGCATATTGTATTGGGGTTGGCTTTCCACCCCTCTTTACTTTTAGTATTCATACTGTCGATCAGTTGAGCCATCACCAGTGCATTAGATCCCTAGTGGCATATGTTAGCACCTCCCCCACCACAGGTCTTGAGTGCACATTCTTGGCATTAGGTTACTTTTAGTATTGTAATCTTTCAGTTGTTACTGATGATCCTTGATGCCATATGACAACACCTTTTCCATCCTGGGATTGAGTGTGCATTCTTGGCATAGAGTTACTATCTAGTAGTTGGTTTTGGATTGAGCTAACCTTAATGGGTGCTTGTTGCATTGAGTTGTTCATTGAGAAAACAAAAATATTGGTTGGCTCATTACACTATGAAGTATAGAAACATCATGAAGATTCTTTGGTTGAGAACATTGAATGCTTCAAGTGAAAACACTATTGTGAAGAATCTAATGAATGCTTATGAGAGTGTGGATAAGACCTCACGCTCAAAGGATAGTAATGTCATTTGATGTGTAATTACATCGAATTTGGTAAGTAGTCAAACAAGGAGAGATCGTCTCATTAGAAATACAATTTAACAAATGAGAATTAATAGAAAAAATTTAACAAGAGTAGTTTAAAGGCGACAAAGAATTGAGGGAACCAATTCAAATGAATTATGGGTGTTCTCATGGAGATTGGCACGAAAAGATAAAAAAGTTGTTGAAACATTGAGAACACTAATTGAAGATTATTGGAAGAATAAAACAAGGTCATCTTTGTATTGAAGGGATGTGATAAGAAGGAGAATTGTAGTTGGAATTGTGAGCCACATCCAAAGAATTATTTGCAAATGACTCAAACCCAATTTTTTTCATAAATTTCAATAGGATCATTCTCAATTTCAAATTTGTTAAAGATAGTTTTAAATTATTAAACCTTTTCATTTCAAGATAAATCACACACACTACTTGTTGTAGACTACATATTAAATTCGATAACCATTATGATGTTTATCGTTCTATATGTTTAGATTTGCATACTAATGATGTTTGGCAGGATTGTGGCATACAAGCCCAACCAACATCTTCAAGAGAGTTCTTATCAAAAAAATTATGTGAAATAGAGGATGGCCAAATATTCTATAGGAAACTATGCTTGGATGGTTCATGTTAGCATTGTAGTGGCTTGCAGCGTATGCCAGTATGTCAACATATGGAAAGCACACATGAGGCATAACAAAAACTAGTAGAGTTCGGGAAGTATAAAATAGTGGAATATGTTACAAAAGATGGTAATCAAGCAAAAAGGTGTGATTTGGTTATTTAGAAGATTCCATTGTATTCGTTTATGTCCATTTTTTGTGAAAATATAGTGTAACATAGAGCCCGATGGTTGGATATGCAATTCAAGCTATGCAAGGACACCTTTCTAGTTGGCAACATAGTTTCAATGGTCAACTTTGCAAAGAACTAAACTCTACAACCACAGTGTGACCTAGAATCACAATATTACAACTCCACATAGGTTTTGATATTTGTGCACATAACATTCATTCATGCAGCTAATAGTACAAAAGACCAAAGGAAGGTATTCAGGGAGAATCACTTTTATATTAGTGATGATCACACACATTCTCCAGAGTTTGGGCAAGGTTACTTCCAGATGTTCTATAGTGATTTGGCTCAAAGGGGCATAGCATATGGTCGACATATAATATGGTTGGATAATTATGTAGAACAGTTCAAGAACTCATGCATGTTCTACTAGTTATGTATGATGCATGTCATTATAGGTGTTCAACATATGAGGAAATTTTGTGAGGCAGAACATGGAAAGGGGGAGTATGATGGTGGAGGATCATGTGTGAAAAGAGCATTAGCATGAGAAAAGTTAAAGTATAAAGATAATGCAAATTTGACAAATACAAAATCAATCATTGAGTGGTGTAATGCTTCGATGGGTCCAGGTATTGAAGGTATGTCTTCAGTTCATAGATTTTTTTGGTTGATGGATGATACTAACATTACACTATATGAATATTTTTGTATACTAATAGGATCAAGTGAGCTACATTATTTCCTTAGCTCAAATGTAGGTTCATAGAGTATCATTACACAAAAGATGGCATGCTTTTGTTCTTCATGTACAATGCAAGCTTGGGATGATTGTGAGTCAAAGGAGTGGGCTGAGAAATGGTCATTAAGTTATCTTAGCCCACGTCACACGTATCACCCTTCAATGATATTGGAACTAACATAGATGGATTCATTAGTCAACTCTAACCACATATCATATCTAGTTCAACCAGGTAATATATCTACTTGCTTAGTTTTTAAAATTCTTATTGTTATCTTACTTTGTAGTGTATTTTTAATGTTGACTAATTTTAAGAGATTTGTTGTAAATGTCAATGCAGAGCATGTTTATGAAGTTATTACAGATGAAGACAATGAAGAGGGAACAAACTATTACTTGTGTCACTGTGTTGAGGCCAAAAAGAAATTGGAGGCCCCAATTATAGATGGAAAAAACATCGAATACCCTACAAGCTCAGTTGTTGTTACTGGAACATGGCTTAGAAGGTACCCATATAAGAGTGTTAGATATTAGTTTTTTGAGGAATTTGACGTGCATTAGAAGATTATTCATTACTCAAACCTTATTGTGGCATCCAATGCTCACTTGGCCAAATATGGGGGTAGAACTTTGAAAAAGACCTTGTGGAAAGTTGATGAGTTTGACCATGAGGAAATAATTGACACAATAAAGAGTAGAGTAGACCTAGATGGTTCGTTGGATTAATTTGTAAGTATGCACATTGGTTCTTATTAATTTATAATTTTATGCACATTAATTTGTATGACTCCAATGCTATGATGCAAATTTTATCATCTAATGTTTATATCATGTATGTAGGTGATTGATGAAGATATCAGACTTGCAAATGTAGCACACTTTATGTTTATAACTTTGGAAAAGGATGGAGAGTTCAATGGTATTTTATTTTTCTCAAAAATATGCAAAAAAATGATTTAGGATATTCTCAATAGATAAGAAAACTATGTGGAAGATTAAATTGTGTTGTTTTTATAATAGATTACAAGTTTCCAAAAGGTTGGAAAGTAATATTTTGGCTACTTTCTATTCATGTTCTATTCATGAGAGGCTATTGTGTGCAATAGGTATATTGGAACTCCTAATGAAGATGTATGGCTAGGAGTGACTAAGTTGAGAGACTAGAATACCTATCCTCAATGGAAGCATTTTATGCATTTTTATTCCTGAGTGGGAACCAAATGGTGTGGATTTGTTGTCTATAAGTTCCTTCCATCTATTTTCATTTCATTTCCATTTTGGATGCTCTTTCTTTTTCTTCTTTGACTTTGCCTATTTGTAAGTAAACTACTAAAAATTGATTGGTGTCTCCTTGTAGAAAATGCTGATTTATGAGCCATCCAAGAGAATCTCACCCAAAAAAGCAATGCAACATCTTTATTTTGATGATCTTGACAAATCTCAATTCTAATTTGAAGCAATTATAAAAGAGCTTGTGAAGCTTAGTGAGGGAATCCCAAGTTATTCATTTGAATTTAACCTCATCATGAGCACCTATGATGTAGACATTATAAGAGAATATTGAATGTATGAGTGACATTGTAAAAGATCTGTGAGAATAGAGTACCTAACACATTGTGCCTACAAGCACAAGCACTTGGGTTTTAGAATGGTGTATGAAGCATATCAGAAAATTGTAGCACAAAAAAAGAATTAGGACAACCAAATAAATCTCATTTTATTGTGAAATTCATATTATTAATATAGTGAGGGTAATAACCATTTATGGTTACTAATCATTCTTTTTCTTCTTTTATTTTCTCCCTATTATAACTAGCAACAATTGACTAACTTATTATTAAAAACTTCATTTATTAAAAAAGATCAACCTAATGATTATATATCAATATCAATATAGTATACAATCTATTAAAATAAACATTTTTAATGATATTTACTCAAAATTTTAAATTTATTGCTGCCCTCAAACATTTGTAATTCATGCAACATAATCCCTTAATAGTCCAAATTGCAAAAGGTAAAAAATATTTGACAACATGTTACTCAAATACCATGTCAGCTACAAGCATTCCATCTGAGGCATTGAGATCACATAGGGCACATCTACAATAACCTCTCTCAGTTTTTGTTATCTCAGAGTCATTTTTCTATGGTATCTAGTTTTGACTTGATGGATAATGTGTCAATTACAAGCAGTGTAAAGTTGCAAAGTGGTGCAAATTTTTTTCTACAACTCTGTGACCAAACAGATAGTTCCAACACATCTGGATGTGTATTTTTATGCTAGGCATGGTCCTCTTTGCACCCAAACATGATGAATCACTCTAAGCTATGTTCAACCAGCTCAATCCCTTAAGGGTCCAAAGTGAAAAAGAGAAGCAATATTTGATGGACTATTACTCAGAAACCATGATACTTATGAAATATTCATCTAAACCTATAGTCTCACGTTGGTCCCCTCTATAATAACATATCTCATTTTTTGTTATCTCGGAGTCATTTTCGTGTGGTGTCTAGTTTTCACTTGATAGAAAAAGTGTCAAATGCAAGTTGTGTAAAGTTGCAAAGTGGTGCAACTTTCGTTCTATAGCTCATGTGACAAAATGAACTATTCCAACATGTTTGATGGGTAATTTTGTGTTAGGCATGGTCCTCTTTTTCACCCAAACACACTGAATCACTCTAAGCTACATTCAACCGAATCGATCCCTTAAGGGTCCAAAGTGCAAAAGGGAAACAATCTTTAATAGGCTATTACTCAAAAAATGTGACACTTATAAACTCTCTATCTAATCCTATGAGATTGCGTTGGGCCCCTCTACAATAAACTCTATTAGTTTTTTTTTTATTTTAGAGTCGTTTACTTGTGGTGTCCAATTTTCACTTGAGGAAAAAAGTGTCAATTGCAAGCAGTGTAAAGTTGCAAAGTGGTGCAATTTTTGTTTTGCAACTCATGTGATTGAACCAACTATTCCAATGCATCTGAATGGGTACATTTATACTTGGCATGGTCCTCTTTCGCACCCAAACATGTTGAATCACTCCGAGCTATGTTCAACTGGCTCAATCCCTTAAGGGTCCAAAGTGCAAAAGGGAAGCAATATTTGACAGGCTATTACTCAAAAAATGTGATGCTTAAAAATCTTCATTTAATCCTATAGGATCACATCGCACCACTCTACAATAACCTCTCTCGGTTTTTGTTATTTTAGAGTCATTCTCCCACGGTGTCTAGTTTTCACTTGATGGAAAAAGTGTCAAATGAAAGCACTGTAAAGTTGCAAAGTGGTCCAACTTTCATTTTGCAACTCGTGTGACCAAGAAAACTATTCCAACGCATCCAGATGGGTATGTTTACACTAAATATGGTCCTATTTCACACCAAACAAATTGAATCGTTTAGAGCTACATTAAACTAGCTCGATCCTATAAGGGTCTAAAGTGCAAAACAACAACAATATTTGGTAGGCTATTACTCGAAAACCATGATGCTTATGAAATCTCCATCTAATCCTATGAGATCATGTTGGGCCCCTCTCCAATAACCTCTCTCAGTTTTTGTTATCCCTAAATCATTTTCCTGTGGTGTCTAGTTTTTACTTGATGGAAAAAGTGTCAAATGCAAGTAGTGTAAAGTTGCAAAGTGGTGCAACTTTCATTCTGTAACTCGTGTGACCAAATGGAATGTTCTAATGCATTCAGATGGGTACGTTTATGCTAGGAATGGTCCTATTTTGTGCCCAAACACATCTAATCACTTTGATCTACATTCAACCAGCTTGATCCTTAAGGGTTCAAAGTGCAAAAGGGCTACAATCCTTGATGAGATATTACTCAGAAACTGTAACACTTACAAAATATTCATTGGAGCCTACATGATCATGTTAGGCCCCTCTAAAATAAAATATCTTGGTTTTTTGTTATCTCAGAGTCATTTTCCCATGGTGTCCAATTTTCACTTGATGGAAAAAGTGTCAAATGCAAAAGTGTAAAGTTGCAAAGTGGTGCAAATTTCATTATGCAATTCATGTGACCAAACAAACTATTCCAATGCATCTGGATGGGTACATTTATGCTAGCAATGTTCCTCTTTCACACCCAAACATGATGAATCACTAGAAGCCACGTTCAACTGACTCGATCCCTTAAGGGTCCAATGTACAAAAGGGCAACAATCTTTGATAGGCTATTACTCAGAAACTATGACACTTATGAACTCTTCATTTGAGCCAATGGTATCATATTGTGCTCCTCTACAATAACCTCTCTCTAATTTTTTTTTAGCTTGGATTCATATTCTTGTGGTGTCTAGTTTTCACTTGATGGAAAAAGTGTTAAATGCAAGCAGTGTGAAGTTGCAAAGTGGTACAACTTTTGTTCTGCAACTCGTGTCACCAAACAAACTATTTCAACACATCTTGATAGGTACGCTGACACTAGGCATGGTCCTCTTTCACATCCAAACACGCTGAGTCACTATAAGCTATGTTGAACAAGCTCAATCCTTTACGATGGCATGCAAAACAATCAAAAAGAGAAGAATTCACATGATAGTTGAGAATTCCTAGTTTTCCACACAAAAAGCATATGATCATCCTCAAGTCTAGCAAGTACAAGAAATATTTTAATTATCCTCCTTTCCCTTACAACAATATACAACAAATTGTAAACGTTTACAATGGTGGAACTTGAAAACATTTTATTTTTCCTCAATTAACAACTTTGGTTGTGAAGCATTTTCTCATTTTCATTTGAAATTATTTGTTATGCTTGAAAATTGGATTCTAAGAGAAACAAATGATTCTCTCACGTACATTTATTATTTGGTGTGATAAATAAAGTTTTCATACTTAAATCCATTTCTTATTTGTATTATAAATTATAAATCTTTCTCCCAAGTCCATTTCCTATACAAGAAATTATATAGCAAAAGGTTGACATACACAGATCTTTCGACATGTTTATATGGTGATGAATCGAGAACATAACAATTCATTATGTACTACGAGGATTATGCTGTGAAAATGTTTGTATGATAATGTGTCAATAAGTTAACTACTCATCATCTACTATGAATATTATGTTTTGCAAGTGCTGTAAAGATTAAATATACTAAAATATTTTTATGAAACATCTCATGGAATACCAATTGAATTTTTTTTTTCTTTTAGATAAAGCATTTGATGGAACTCTTTGAATTAAACTAAATTGAGATATGTAATAACAAGGGAACATTAGGCAATAAATTTCTCAAGGATCTTAAATAATCCTTCTCTCCTATTGCAATTTTGGGTGGATTATTTCTTTCAAAGTATTGGGAATACTTTACCTACTTAGTTGCCATCTTGGAAGGCTCATCTCTTGATATATACTATACTCATTCTTAATCAATTATCAAGTTAATAATTAGTGCATTTATTTACAATTAATCTTTTCTTTTAAGTTTGTGCAATTTTTTACTTTGTAACTCTACTAGTATTCATAGAAATATTGAAGTTGGTTAGCATCAAATAATAAAGTTGTTTAGCAACAATCAATAAATATTCAAGACAAACCATGAAGGACATAAATGATCAATGTTGGGGATAACCAATTAATAAGTATACATGTGAATAATTCAAGCACACATGTGAATAAGGGAAGCACAAGTACTCAAAAACACTTAAGCCTTGAAGTATACAAATGAATACATAGTATATGCAAATTAATACAAAGTATATTTATGAATACACAGTAAATGCATGAAAACATATAAGTCACAAAGAAAACACGTAAGTTGTAAAGTATACACTTGAATACATGTAACTCATATCTATTGAACCATGGATTTATAATGCAAATATGGACACCATCGATAAAAAATATTTGTATTAACCAAATAGCCATGTAGGCATACATAAATATATGTCAATATAAGTATAAAATATATACAAAATAGCCATATAGGCTTACAATAATTCCATATAGGCATACAATGTCAAGTATATCCAATACAAAATATGTACAAAAATAACATATAGGAATAAAACAAAGGGATCTAGAATCAAAAGTCATTGGTATGGGTCCTCTCAAAATAAATTATTTCCCTTTGCTTGTTGGTAAAATGGTGATAGGTCTATCACTCATTTATTTTGAGGCCAAGGAGTGCTCTTGGTGCTCCTCCTAGGGTTTATTTCCTGGTAAAGCTTTATCTGTTGCAATAAGAAGTAAAGACATTAATATATAGAAATTACATTTTAAAAAATGATATATTTAACAAAATAATCACTTACCACCAGTAGACGATCTCTCTCTTCAAGGGAAATATTTGCATTCCCATGTTGTGGTGTGCTAAATCCCTATAGACACCATCCAAAGAGAAATTAAACTACGAATCAATAATGGTTTGATTTTTCACTAACTAAGAGCTATAACAACAAATGGAAATTGAAATTTAGTAATTTTCCTCATACCTCCTCTATGAGATCCATCGAGGAGTCTATAGCAGATGAAAAACTGAGCTCCATTTCCCTATGAATGTTCGGAGGTGTATCCACTTCCAACATACGAAAATATAACAAACAAATTATTCAATTACAAAAAAATACAGTAGCGATACACATCATGGCTTATAATGTATGAGATAATGAAAAAAAATTGAGTACTTATTAAACTATATTTTTTTACTATCATGCTTAGTTTTTTCCCTATCCATAGCTTGTTTGAAAGCACCCATTTTTAGGCTTTTACCCATAGCAGAAAGGTGGTGAACCATTTGATAAGATACTTTCGTAAACATGTACGATAACTGTGGTAGCATAGAGGAGGCATTGAACTATTTGAAAAAAATGCCTCAAAGAAATGGGGTCTCATGGTGATGGAATGCCATTACAAAGAAATGTGTCATGGCATTCCATCACCATAAGACCACATTTCTTTGAGGGATTTTTTAAATAGTTAATTTCCTTCTCTATGGTTTTATGTTGGGATGGGGTGGATGGTATAGTGTGGTCTTGGTTATGAGATGGAGGGCGATCATAACATGAAGAGGGAAGGTTGGGGACATGAACAAGTGGAATAAAAGGTGGAAGGTACCATGAATTGGTAAATTGAGGATAAGGATGAGGACCTTGAAAAGAATTTGCAGGGGAATTTTGACTAAAGGGTTGGCTTCTATTCTTGAGGTAGTGAGTTGTTTGAAAAAATTCCTAAAAGAAATGTGGTCTCATGGTGATGGAATCTCATTCCATCACCATGAAACCACATTTCTTCAAGTCATTATTTTCATACTACTGAATGCCTTGACTATGATATTGCTTACTATTATGCTTTGATAGATTTTTTTCAAGCATCCATAGTTTTCTGGAAAGCACCTATTTTAGGCTTTTAGCCATAGTAGCAATTAAGCGAGTAGTTTGATAAAATTATTTGGTACAAATGTATGGAAAATGTGGTACAACATA
>VDFB02134644.1:0-102300 GCA_007258455.2 Sequoia sempervirens | reverse complement strand
ATTATGCCTTGCACTCTAAAACCAAACATATATTGTTGAGATATCATTTCATTCAGTCAGTGTTGGAGGATGGACAGGTCAAGCTAGGAAAGATATATATAGATGTCAATCTAGTGGATATGTTTATGAAGGTGATGAAAAGGGAGAATATGAGCTCCTCTTCAACTTTGGTTGGCTTTCAAGGTTGAATTTAGGTATAACAGAGCAGCAGGGTCCAAGGTACTTATCTCCAATGGGAGTTGTAAGTACAACAGTGTCATTCAGGATCAGTCTCCAAGTGAGAGATTATGTTGGTGTGGAGCCTGATCAGTCTCCAAGTGGGAGATTATTGGTATGTGGTGATTAATCATGCTATAATACACACCCTAACATGTATCCTCATTGGGGTCTGAGGTCGGGCTGGGCCCTAAGCAAGGGTTCAGGGGTGGAAACCCTCAAGATATTTTTTTTCCATTTTTTCGTGTCATCAACAAAAAAGGAAAAATCACAAAAAAAATAAAAAAATGACTTTGTTAAACCCTAATTTCTAGAAGCTTCTAAAATAATTGTTAAAAGGGGTTGGGATGGGTGTTATAGTATGTAGAAAAAATGATTATTCGTGAGATTGTAATAGGTTTTGCACTGGATAATAAAATCATTGGATGGCTATGGTTTTGTGGATGTAGCCCAGATTGGGTGAACCACATTAAATTCTTTGTGTTGTCTTGTTTCTGCTATATTTTTCTATGTGTTTTATTTCTCTGTTTTATTGATCAAATTTTTATTTAACTGAACATAGATATATACTTCTAACCCTAATGGTTTCTTGGCTTGGTCTTGGTTTCCCAGCTCCTAGCTCTCATTTTCATTTAGTTTCACATCATTCTAAGGTGTTTTGATGAAGTTGTGAGTGTTTTGGTGATTCTAGGGCTTGCTGGTATGAATTTTCTGATTGTTACAATTTTATATCAAACTTGACATTTTAGTCCCTTTTGCTATATTTCATATGTTAGATAGCTTGTACTTGTTTTGAGTTCATTTCCTAACATTTTGGAGATCATTGGTTATATATATCTCATTGTATTTGTATATTATTCACCATATTGTGACACTAAATTAGTAGTACTAATCAGCTCTTTACTTTTTGCACTTTACATTTTGTATTCCCACTTTAGTGGAAGAGGTTGGCCTTTCCGCCTTGTTTACTTTTGTTTAAGTTTTATCATTCCCACCATTGGTGGAAGAGACAAGCCTCGTCGTCTTGCATATTGTATTGGGGTTGGCTTTCCACCCCTCTTTACTTTTAGTATTCATACTGTCGATCAGTTGAGCCATCACCAGTGCATTAGATCCCTAGTGGCATATGTTAGCACCTCCCCCACCACAGGTCTTGAGTGCACATTCTTGGCATTAGGTTACTTTTAGTATTGTAATCTTTCAGTTGTTACTGATGATCCTTGATGCCATATGACAACACCTTTTCCATCCTGGGATTGAGTGTGCATTCTTGGCATAGAGTTACTATCTAGTAGTTGGTTTTGGATTGAGCTAACCTTAATGGGTGCTTGTTGCATTGAGTTGTTCATTGAGAAAACAAAAATATTGGTTGGCTCATTACACTATGAAGTATAGAAACATCATGAAGATTCTTTGGTTGAGAACATTGAATGCTTCAAGTGAAAACACTATTGTGAAGAATCTAATGAATGCTTATGAGAGTGTGGATAAGACCTCACGCTCAAAGGATAGTAATGTCATTTGATGTGTAATTACATCGAATTTGGTAAGTAGTCAAACAAGGAGAGATCGTCTCATTAGAAATACAATTTAACAAATGAGAATTAATAGAAAAAATTTAACAAGAGTAGTTTAAAGGCGACAAAGAATTGAGGGAACCAATTCAAATGAATTATGGGTGTTCTCATGGAGATTGGCACGAAAAGATAAAAAAGTTGTTGAAACATTGAGAACACTAATTGAAGATTATTGGAAGAATAAAACAAGGTCATCTTTGTATTGAAGGGATGTGATAAGAAGGAGAATTGTAGTTGGAATTGTGAGCCACATCCAAAGAATTATTTGCAAATGACTCAAACCCAATTTTTTTCATAAATTTCAATAGGATCATTCTCAATTTCAAATTTGTTAAAGATAGTTTTAAATTATTAAACCTTTTCATTTCAAGATAAATCACACACACTACTTGTTGTAGACTACATATTAAATTCGATAACCATTATGATGTTTATCGTTCTATATGTTTAGATTTGCATACTAATGATGTTTGGCAGGATTGTGGCATACAAGCCCAACCAACATCTTCAAGAGAGTTCTTATCAAAAAAATTATGTGAAATAGAGGATGGCCAAATATTCTATAGGAAACTATGCTTGGATGGTTCATGTTAGCATTGTAGTGGCTTGCAGCGTATGCCAGTATGTCAACATATGGAAAGCACACATGAGGCATAACAAAAACTAGTAGAGTTCGGGAAGTATAAAATAGTGGAATATGTTACAAAAGATGGTAATCAAGCAAAAAGGTGTGATTTGGTTATTTAGAAGATTCCATTGTATTCGTTTATGTCCATTTTTTGTGAAAATATAGTGTAACATAGAGCCCGATGGTTGGATATGCAATTCAAGCTATGCAAGGACACCTTTCTAGTTGGCAACATAGTTTCAATGGTCAACTTTGCAAAGAACTAAACTCTACAACCACAGTGTGACCTAGAATCACAATATTACAACTCCACATAGGTTTTGATATTTGTGCACATAACATTCATTCATGCAGCTAATAGTACAAAAGACCAAAGGAAGGTATTCAGGGAGAATCACTTTTATATTAGTGATGATCACACACATTCTCCAGAGTTTGGGCAAGGTTACTTCCAGATGTTCTATAGTGATTTGGCTCAAAGGGGCATAGCATATGGTCGACATATAATATGGTTGGATAATTATGTAGAACAGTTCAAGAACTCATGCATGTTCTACTAGTTATGTATGATGCATGTCATTATAGGTGTTCAACATATGAGGAAATTTTGTGAGGCAGAACATGGAAAGGGGGAGTATGATGGTGGAGGATCATGTGTGAAAAGAGCATTAGCATGAGAAAAGTTAAAGTATAAAGATAATGCAAATTTGACAAATACAAAATCAATCATTGAGTGGTGTAATGCTTCGATGGGTCCAGGTATTGAAGGTATGTCTTCAGTTCATAGATTTTTTTGGTTGATGGATGATACTAACATTACACTATATGAATATTTTTGTATACTAATAGGATCAAGTGAGCTACATTATTTCCTTAGCTCAAATGTAGGTTCATAGAGTATCATTACACAAAAGATGGCATGCTTTTGTTCTTCATGTACAATGCAAGCTTGGGATGATTGTGAGTCAAAGGAGTGGGCTGAGAAATGGTCATTAAGTTATCTTAGCCCACGTCACACGTATCACCCTTCAATGATATTGGAACTAACATAGATGGATTCATTAGTCAACTCTAACCACATATCATATCTAGTTCAACCAGGTAATATATCTACTTGCTTAGTTTTTAAAATTCTTATTGTTATCTTACTTTGTAGTGTATTTTTAATGTTGACTAATTTTAAGAGATTTGTTGTAAATGTCAATGCAGAGCATGTTTATGAAGTTATTACAGATGAAGACAATGAAGAGGGAACAAACTATTACTTGTGTCACTGTGTTGAGGCCAAAAAGAAATTGGAGGCCCCAATTATAGATGGAAAAAACATCGAATACCCTACAAGCTCAGTTGTTGTTACTGGAACATGGCTTAGAAGGTACCCATATAAGAGTGTTAGATATTAGTTTTTTGAGGAATTTGACGTGCATTAGAAGATTATTCATTACTCAAACCTTATTGTGGCATCCAATGCTCACTTGGCCAAATATGGGGGTAGAACTTTGAAAAAGACCTTGTGGAAAGTTGATGAGTTTGACCATGAGGAAATAATTGACACAATAAAGAGTAGAGTAGACCTAGATGGTTCGTTGGATTAATTTGTAAGTATGCACATTGGTTCTTATTAATTTATAATTTTATGCACATTAATTTGTATGACTCCAATGCTATGATGCAAATTTTATCATCTAATGTTTATATCATGTATGTAGGTGATTGATGAAGATATCAGACTTGCAAATGTAGCACACTTTATGTTTATAACTTTGGAAAAGGATGGAGAGTTCAATGGTATTTTATTTTTCTCAAAAATATGCAAAAAAATGATTTAGGATATTCTCAATAGATAAGAAAACTATGTGGAAGATTAAATTGTGTTGTTTTTATAATAGATTACAAGTTTCCAAAAGGTTGGAAAGTAATATTTTGGCTACTTTCTATTCATGTTCTATTCATGAGAGGCTATTGTGTGCAATAGGTATATTGGAACTCCTAATGAAGATGTATGGCTAGGAGTGACTAAGTTGAGAGACTAGAATACCTATCCTCAATGGAAGCATTTTATGCATTTTTATTCCTGAGTGGGAACCAAATGGTGTGGATTTGTTGTCTATAAGTTCCTTCCATCTATTTTCATTTCATTTCCATTTTGGATGCTCTTTCTTTTTCTTCTTTGACTTTGCCTATTTGTAAGTAAACTACTAAAAATTGATTGGTGTCTCCTTGTAGAAAATGCTGATTTATGAGCCATCCAAGAGAATCTCACCCAAAAAAGCAATGCAACATCTTTATTTTGATGATCTTGACAAATCTCAATTCTAATTTGAAGCAATTATAAAAGAGCTTGTGAAGCTTAGTGAGGGAATCCCAAGTTATTCATTTGAATTTAACCTCATCATGAGCACCTATGATGTAGACATTATAAGAGAATATTGAATGTATGAGTGACATTGTAAAAGATCTGTGAGAATAGAGTACCTAACACATTGTGCCTACAAGCACAAGCACTTGGGTTTTAGAATGGTGTATGAAGCATATCAGAAAATTGTAGCACAAAAAAAGAATTAGGACAACCAAATAAATCTCATTTTATTGTGAAATTCATATTATTAATATAGTGAGGGTAATAACCATTTATGGTTACTAATCATTCTTTTTCTTCTTTTATTTTCTCCCTATTATAACTAGCAACAATTGACTAACTTATTATTAAAAACTTCATTTATTAAAAAAGATCAACCTAATGATTATATATCAATATCAATATAGTATACAATCTATTAAAATAAACATTTTTAATGATATTTACTCAAAATTTTAAATTTATTGCTGCCCTCAAACATTTGTAATTCATGCAACATAATCCCTTAATAGTCCAAATTGCAAAAGGTAAAAAATATTTGACAACATGTTACTCAAATACCATGTCAGCTACAAGCATTCCATCTGAGGCATTGAGATCACATAGGGCACATCTACAATAACCTCTCTCAGTTTTTGTTATCTCAGAGTCATTTTTCTATGGTATCTAGTTTTGACTTGATGGATAATGTGTCAATTACAAGCAGTGTAAAGTTGCAAAGTGGTGCAAATTTTTTTCTACAACTCTGTGACCAAACAGATAGTTCCAACACAT
Organism: Sequoia sempervirens; assembly: GCA_007258455.2. Lineage (NCBI taxonomy): Eukaryota > Viridiplantae > Streptophyta > Pinopsida > Cupressales > Cupressaceae > Sequoia > Sequoia sempervirens. Next base: position 96,746 of record VDFB02134644.1, on the reverse strand, counting down.
CTGGATGTGTATTTTTATGCTAGGCATGGTCCTCTTTGCACCCAAACATGATGAATCACTCTAAGCTATGTTCAACCAGCTCAATCCCTTAAGGGTCCAAAGTGAAAAAGAGAAGCAATATTTGATGGACTATTACTCAGAAACCATGATACTTATGAAATATTCATCTAAACCTATAGTCTCACGTTGGTCCCCTCTATAATAACATATCTCATTTTTTGTTATCTCGGAGTCATTTTCGTGTGGTGTCTAGTTTTCACTTGATAGAAAAAGTGTCAAATGCAAGTTGTGTAAAGTTGCAAAGTGGTGCAACTTTCGTTCTATAGCTCATGTGACAAAATGAACTATTCCAACATGTTTGATGGGTAATTTTGTGTTAGGCATGGTCCTCTTTTTCACCCAAACACACTGAATCACTCTAAGCTACATTCAACCGAATCGATCCCTTAAGGGTCCAAAGTGCAAAAGGGAAACAATCTTTAATAGGCTATTACTCAAAAAATGTGACACTTATAAACTCTCTATCTAATCCTATGAGATTGCGTTGGGCCCCTCTACAATAAACTCTATTAGTTTTTTTTTTATTTTAGAGTCGTTTACTTGTGGTGTCCAATTTTCACTTGAGGAAAAAAGTGTCAATTGCAAGCAGTGTAAAGTTGCAAAGTGGTGCAATTTTTGTTTTGCAACTCATGTGATTGAACCAACTATTCCAATGCATCTGAATGGGTACATTTATACTTGGCATGGTCCTCTTTCGCACCCAAACATGTTGAATCACTCCGAGCTATGTTCAACTGGCTCAATCCCTTAAGGGTCCAAAGTGCAAAAGGGAAGCAATATTTGACAGGCTATTACTCAAAAAATGTGATGCTTAAAAATCTTCATTTAATCCTATAGGATCACATCGCACCACTCTACAATAACCTCTCTCGGTTTTTGTTATTTTAGAGTCATTCTCCCACGGTGTCTAGTTTTCACTTGATGGAAAAAGTGTCAAATGAAAGCACTGTAAAGTTGCAAAGTGGTCCAACTTTCATTTTGCAACTCGTGTGACCAAGAAAACTATTCCAACGCATCCAGATGGGTATGTTTACACTAAATATGGTCCTATTTCACACCAAACAAATTGAATCGTTTAGAGCTACATTAAACTAGCTCGATCCTATAAGGGTCTAAAGTGCAAAACAACAACAATATTTGGTAGGCTATTACTCGAAAACCATGATGCTTATGAAATCTCCATCTAATCCTATGAGATCATGTTGGGCCCCTCTCCAATAACCTCTCTCAGTTTTTGTTATCCCTAAATCATTTTCCTGTGGTGTCTAGTTTTTACTTGATGGAAAAAGTGTCAAATGCAAGTAGTGTAAAGTTGCAAAGTGGTGCAACTTTCATTCTGTAACTCGTGTGACCAAATGGAATGTTCTAATGCATTCAGATGGGTACGTTTATGCTAGGAATGGTCCTATTTTGTGCCCAAACACATCTAATCACTTTGATCTACATTCAACCAGCTTGATCCTTAAGGGTTCAAAGTGCAAAAGGGCTACAATCCTTGATGAGATATTACTCAGAAACTGTAACACTTACAAAATATTCATTGGAGCCTACATGATCATGTTAGGCCCCTCTAAAATAAAATATCTTGGTTTTTTGTTATCTCAGAGTCATTTTCCCATGGTGTCCAATTTTCACTTGATGGAAAAAGTGTCAAATGCAAAAGTGTAAAGTTGCAAAGTGGTGCAAATTTCATTATGCAATTCATGTGACCAAACAAACTATTCCAATGCATCTGGATGGGTACATTTATGCTAGCAATGTTCCTCTTTCACACCCAAACATGATGAATCACTAGAAGCCACGTTCAACTGACTCGATCCCTTAAGGGTCCAATGTACAAAAGGGCAACAATCTTTGATAGGCTATTACTCAGAAACTATGACACTTATGAACTCTTCATTTGAGCCAATGGTATCATATTGTGCTCCTCTACAATAACCTCTCTCTAATTTTTTTTTAGCTTGGATTCATATTCTTGTGGTGTCTAGTTTTCACTTGATGGAAAAAGTGTTAAATGCAAGCAGTGTGAAGTTGCAAAGTGGTACAACTTTTGTTCTGCAACTCGTGTCACCAAACAAACTATTTCAACACATCTTGATAGGTACGCTGACACTAGGCATGGTCCTCTTTCACATCCAAACACGCTGAGTCACTATAAGCTATGTTGAACAAGCTCAATCCTTTACGATGGCATGCAAAACAATCAAAAAGAGAAGAATTCACATGATAGTTGAGAATTCCTAGTTTTCCACACAAAAAGCATATGATCATCCTCAAGTCTAGCAAGTACAAGAAATATTTTAATTATCCTCCTTTCCCTTACAACAATATACAACAAATTGTAAACGTTTACAATGGTGGAACTTGAAAACATTTTATTTTTCCTCAATTAACAACTTTGGTTGTGAAGCATTTTCTCATTTTCATTTGAAATTATTTGTTATGCTTGAAAATTGGATTCTAAGAGAAACAAATGATTCTCTCACGTACATTTATTATTTGGTGTGATAAATAAAGTTTTCATACTTAAATCCATTTCTTATTTGTATTATAAATTATAAATCTTTCTCCCAAGTCCATTTCCTATACAAGAAATTATATAGCAAAAGGTTGACATACACAGATCTTTCGACATGTTTATATGGTGATGAATCGAGAACATAACAATTCATTATGTACTACGAGGATTATGCTGTGAAAATGTTTGTATGATAATGTGTCAATAAGTTAACTACTCATCATCTACTATGAATATTATGTTTTGCAAGTGCTGTAAAGATTAAATATACTAAAATATTTTTATGAAACATCTCATGGAATACCAATTGAATTTTTTTTTTCTTTTAGATAAAGCATTTGATGGAACTCTTTGAATTAAACTAAATTGAGATATGTAATAACAAGGGAACATTAGGCAATAAATTTCTCAAGGATCTTAAATAATCCTTCTCTCCTATTGCAATTTTGGGTGGATTATTTCTTTCAAAGTATTGGGAATACTTTACCTACTTAGTTGCCATCTTGGAAGGCTCATCTCTTGATATATACTATACTCATTCTTAATCAATTATCAAGTTAATAATTAGTGCATTTATTTACAATTAATCTTTTCTTTTAAGTTTGTGCAATTTTTTACTTTGTAACTCTACTAGTATTCATAGAAATATTGAAGTTGGTTAGCATCAAATAATAAAGTTGTTTAGCAACAATCAATAAATATTCAAGACAAACCATGAAGGACATAAATGATCAATGTTGGGGATAACCAATTAATAAGTATACATGTGAATAATTCAAGCACACATGTGAATAAGGGAAGCACAAGTACTCAAAAACACTTAAGCCTTGAAGTATACAAATGAATACATAGTATATGCAAATTAATACAAAGTATATTTATGAATACACAGTAAATGCATGAAAACATATAAGTCACAAAGAAAACACGTAAGTTGTAAAGTATACACTTGAATACATGTAACTCATATCTATTGAACCATGGATTTATAATGCAAATATGGACACCATCGATAAAAAATATTTGTATTAACCAAATAGCCATGTAGGCATACATAAATATATGTCAATATAAGTATAAAATATATACAAAATAGCCATATAGGCTTACAATAATTCCATATAGGCATACAATGTCAAGTATATCCAATACAAAATATGTACAAAAATAACATATAGGAATAAAACAAAGGGATCTAGAATCAAAAGTCATTGGTATGGGTCCTCTCAAAATAAATTATTTCCCTTTGCTTGTTGGTAAAATGGTGATAGGTCTATCACTCATTTATTTTGAGGCCAAGGAGTGCTCTTGGTGCTCCTCCTAGGGTTTATTTCCTGGTAAAGCTTTATCTGTTGCAATAAGAAGTAAAGACATTAATATATAGAAATTACATTTTAAAAAATGATATATTTAACAAAATAATCACTTACCACCAGTAGACGATCTCTCTCTTCAAGGGAAATATTTGCATTCCCATGTTGTGGTGTGCTAAATCCCTATAGACACCATCCAAAGAGAAATTAAACTACGAATCAATAATGGTTTGATTTTTCACTAACTAAGAGCTATAACAACAAATGGAAATTGAAATTTAGTAATTTTCCTCATACCTCCTCTATGAGATCCATCGAGGAGTCTATAGCAGATGAAAAACTGAGCTCCATTTCCCTATGAATGTTCGGAGGTGTATCCACTTCCAACATACGAAAATATAACAAACAAATTATTCAATTACAAAAAAATACAGTAGCGATACACATCATGGCTTATAATGTATGAGATAATGAAAAAAAATTGAGTACTTATTAAACTATATTTTTTTACTATCATGCTTAGTTTTTTCCCTATCCATAGCTTGTTTGAAAGCACCCATTTTTAGGCTTTTACCCATAGCAGAAAGGTGGTGAACCATTTGATAAGATACTTTCGTAAACATGTACGATAACTGTGGTAGCATAGAGGAGGCATTGAACTATTTGAAAAAAATGCCTCAAAGAAATGGGGTCTCATGGTGATGGAATGCCATTACAAAGAAATGTGTCATGGCATTCCATCACCATAAGACCACATTTCTTTGAGGGATTTTTTAAATAGTTAATTTCCTTCTCTATGGTTTTATGTTGGGATGGGGTGGATGGTATAGTGTGGTCTTGGTTATGAGATGGAGGGCGATCATAACATGAAGAGGGAAGGTTGGGGACATGAACAAGTGGAATAAAAGGTGGAAGGTACCATGAATTGGTAAATTGAGGATAAGGATGAGGACCTTGAAAAGAATTTGCAGGGGAATTTTGACTAAAGGGTTGGCTTCTATTCTTGAGGTAGTGAGTTGTTTGAAAAAATTCCTAAAAGAAATGTGGTCTCATGGTGATGGAATCTCATTCCATCACCATGAAACCACATTTCTTCAAGTCATTATTTTCATACTACTGAATGCCTTGACTATGATATTGCTTACTATTATGCTTTGATAGATTTTTTTCAAGCATCCATAGTTTTCTGGAAAGCACCTATTTTAGGCTTTTAGCCATAGTAGCAATTAAGCGAGTAGTTTGATAAAATTATTTGGTACAAATGTATGGAAAATGTGGTACAACATAGAAACGGAGGTGATCTATTTCAAAAAATGACTCGAAAAAATGCAGTCTAATGGTGATGCAATGGAATTCCATCACCATGAGACAACATTTCTTCGAGGCATTTTTTCAAACTACTCACTGCCTTGTCTATGTTATTGCTTACTATTGTGCTTTGATATATTTTTTCAAAGCATCCATAGTTTGTTGGAAAGCACCTTTTTTAGGATTTTAGGCATAGTAGCAAGGAAATGAACTGTTTGATAAAATTATTTGGTAGACATGTATGGAAAATGTGGTATCATAGAAAAGGTATTGAGCTATTCAAAAAAATCCCTCAAAGAAATTAGGTCTCATGGTGATGGACATCACCATGAGACCACATTTCTTTGAGGAATTTTTTCAAAAAAGCCATCATCTTTCCTATGATATTGCTCACTATTCTTTTATATATTTCTTGCAAGCATCTATAGCATAGACAAGGAAATGAACTATTGGAAAAGATGCCTCAATAAAAATTGGTCTCATGGAATGCCATGACAAGAAAATACAATTGGAAGCTGCTCCTACTTATTACTTATGCTATGTGAAGTAATTGCATCACTGCTTATGTTGACTATCTAAACAACTATATTGTAGTTGAAATTTTGTCATCTATCAACATCTAGTTATTTGTTATGGAATGTGAAGTAGTGCTTTGAGTTTGAAAGATGTGCAATGCAATGTAATCAACGATATGAATATAAATTACACAAATCTATTAAGTACAATTCATTAATTAAACTCTTTATTCTATTACCTATGTCTAGGTTTTTCTAAATCCACTGGCATTGGGAGGTGTTCCCTCAAAACCTCCAATATTAGCCTACTCAACATCCAAGATTAGATATTAGAATAAAATTCATATAAAAATGCAATTAACATGTAATAAATTTATAATTGTTTACTAGTTACATACCTCAATGGTAGATACATTGGAGTAATAAGTAGGTGTAGGATCAGTGTATCCAGTATCAACATTGTGACCCTAAAATTTAATTAAAATCATAAAACTAAATTAGTTATTCTAGTAATTCAAAATTGAAATTTAATAAATTAAATTCAATAAACATGCTAACATTACTTGAGTATCGATGCCATAAGCGTCATTCAAAAATATCTACTACAATCGCCATCTCCATAGCTGGAGATGTATCCTATGTGGTAGCCTCCTGAGTGTCGGTGGGGTCATATGAACAAGTTGCCTTGCAAGAATGACACAAATGGGATGGAAGCCCACCACTCGATTACTCCCTTGGATGATGCTATAGTATAGGGTTGGCATGATGGATGACACTCTGGGTCAAAGATCTAATGGCCTACAAAGTGTCTACTTGGGCACTCTCCTTTGCAATGGAAGAGATAACGATGTTCTCATGAGGCAGCCTAGTGAGAGGTTATCTCGCTTATCACCTAGGATATTATTGTGCACTAGGTCTATCTTGAACAGACCCCCCACCTCTCCCCTGGAAGTCCCTCATATCAAAATAATTCAAGATTTTGTTCAAGATGAACTCACAGTATATTTTCCTCAGGAATATTGTGGGAATTCACAATTGCTGCATGGTGGGTAATCAAAAACCATGTACCACCTATCCCAAAAAAAAGTTCCTAATCTATTGGTGGTGGCACCAATGGATAGGAAACCTCTTCGCATTGAGGCCAAGATTTTTATTTGTGCGTGGGTTGGTGAATAATATGCACAACTACAATTTTGTAATTTTTAGATCTTTTACATCTTTATATGATAATTTATCCCAGTAAAAATTCCTAGTCATCTGCTTCTTATCTTGCCAACCCTTAATTGTTTGTTGATTGCATCTACATGCTTTAACATTTCTTTAAGTGAATTTGCAAGTGTTTTTCTTTCCATGGTTGAACTTTTTGGATCATTCAACCTCATGATTAACTCAATTTATTTTTTATTGTTTTCAATTTCACCCATTAAATTTTGCTAGTGTTAAGATGATGTTGAGGGATTGGTGAAGGAGATTGTTGTTGTGGTTGTTGAACTTGACTATTTTGTTCATGTTGTTGTTGCTCTAGTTGTTGAGGATTTTCAAGAGGGTTTTGAAGATAGTTTCCAAGATCATTATCATCTCGTACAAATTCAAAAAATGAATATAAAAAACAACCTAAAATTAACAAATTCACAACAAAAAACAAACAATCCTTATCTCTTCAACCTCCTCATCAACGTGGTGGCATCTTGGTGATGAAATAACAACAAATTGATGAAAAAATTGCAAGGTTGCTCCTCCTAGAATGCAAGTGCGCAAAAGAAGGGGGTGATCCCACAATGGTGGTTTATAATTTTTGGCCAAATTGGGCATTAAAATAATTTTTTCTAACTAAATATTCACTTTTAGACACCTATAGCAGCTAAACCATGAGGAATTTGAAGATGATGCAAAATAGAGTTTCGTGACATTTTTTGTGTAGATTCTAAATATATTTTTTTCAAAAAATTTGGAATCAGATTGCACTTCTTTTTCCATCTCCCTCGAAAACTAGTTTTTTTAGAAAACAACATTTTTAAGGAGTGATGCTCACCGTATAACACAACTTTTTTCCATGAAGGATAAAATTATAATTCTTTCAAATTTAGACTTTTAACTCTGGTGTCTAGTGTTTCCACTTGGTTAGATAGTGTTTTACTGAATTTTTTTTCCTTAATCAAGTTTCAAAGTCAAACCAATTACAATTCAAACATAGGCAAACCATATAATGCGTAACTTTTTTTGTATGTATTGAAATTCAAATTATTTTTGTTGGATCAAGGACTTCAATATCTGGTGCACTCATATTTTTCAATTTATTTATTTTTGATAATCTTCTATTTTTCCACATGTGTAGAATAGAGAGCTTCATTTTTAGTGAAAATAATATGTTTAATAAAACTAAAAAACAAATAGATAATAAGACTAAAACATATTAAAATTATAGTTGTTGGATAGCTCATTCCAAGGACAACCTGATTCCAGTTGGGTTTATGAAGTTTCCTCCATTTTCATCCTCAATCTGAGCTTCAAAGGGAAAAATTTCTAATTTTTTTGGTGGAAGAGAGTAGCAAGGTGGGAAAAGGAGTGTTCAAGTGAACTCCCAGGGGTTCTAGCAAACCAGGGTTCATTTGAACCCCCTTTCAAAAAGGGGTTTTTATTGTGTTTTTTAGTAGGATGGTGGGAACACGCATTAAATGGGTTCACTCGAACCAGGTTCTAGTGAACCCTCTCTTTTTTTGTTCAAACCTATTAGTTCGCTTAAACCCCCAAAACAATTTTTTGGCATGGGGTCATTTTTTTCAAGTTTTCCTTCCTCACTCCAATTGTAAACCACTTTTGTAGGTTCACCCAATGGCTTTTGGCCGTGGGTAGTAGAAAAAATAGTCACAACACAAATGAGCTTGATTTCTTTTCTTTTTTTGTTTTAATGGATCATAATGCAAGCGTGTTATTCCACGCTCACATTATAATGTAAGCACATAATAGGCTTGGTGTGGCCAAGCCTTAGGCTTGGAACACCAAGCCATAACATGAGCTCACTATAAAAAACTCATGTTATAATGTTCTCACGTTATGAGCTATCAATTTTTAAAAAAAAATTTGGCCACAATTTGACCCCCCATCTTTTTGCACCCACCCGCCTATTTTTACTCAAAGGTAACCCTTGTGTAGTGTCCATGCTAATCACTTGTCACATTTAATCAAGTATTTCATAAGGATAGAGAAGCCATGTTGGATGGACATTTTCATCCTTAACTCATTGGAATTCCAAGCATCTAGCTACATATTCAATTACATCCTTCTTGAGTTTCAACTAAAAGTACAAAGATTTGAATTCAACAACTATCTTGACAACTCTGAGGTGTCCCAAATAAGGTGCATTATGTATTTTCTCTAAGACCAACTTATTTAGATCTCTAGAATCTATAATATACATCCCCCTTTGATATCTTAGGATACCATCTTATTCAAATTCATACCCATCAAATTGATGGTTTGAAGGGTTCATTTATAAGGATTACTTTACTCTATCATAGTGCTCATCCCCTTGCAAGTTGTACATCACTTGCTAACTTAGATTAGATATTTTCATGGTTATAGTTTCCAAATGTCTTCTTCTACTAAGTGCATCTACTACTCTATTCTCTTTTCCTTTAATGAGCTCAATTCCAAAGTCATACTCACTAAGGAATTCCAACCACCTTCTATATCATGCATTGAGATTTGGTTGGGTGAAGATGTATCTCAGTCCCAAATGATCCATTTTAAGCTTAAATGGTTTCCCCAATAGGTAATGCCTCCATATCTACAAGGAATGTATTATTACAGCCAGTTCCAATTCATGTGGCATAATTCATTTCATTTTTCTTCAACTTCCTTGATTCATATTCCATCACTTTTCCAATTTGCATTAATACCACTCCTACACCATCTCTCGAATAATCTATAATCACCGTGAATTGACCATTAGGATTAGTTATCTAGTCAACACTAGAGTTGTAGTAAGTTTCCCCTTCGATATTTGAAAATATCTCACATTTTTTTATCAATTCAAACATTTTCCCTTTCCTTTGGAGTGATGTGATTGGGGCTACAATTTGAGAGAATCCTTATACATAAGTTTCTTGTAGTACTCTGTAAGACCCATGAATCTTTGAACTTCTATCACACTTTGATGTACTAGCCATTCCACAATTTCCTTTATCTTCTCAATATCTACAAAGACTCCCTTTGTCGATATGATATGACCTAGGGAATGCACCATGTCCTGATAAAACGAGCACTTAGATAGCTTACCAAAAAAAATATTCTCTCTCAAGCACTATAGGACTATCCTTAGATTCCTATCATGTTCTTCAATGGATTTAGAATAAACCAAAATGTCATCAATGAAAATCAAAACAAAATTATCCAGAAAATCCCTAATTACACTATTCATGAGATTCATAAAGGTTGTTGGTACATTGATCAAACCAAATGGTAATAAAATGAACTCGTAGTGTCCATCCCAAGTTCAAAAAATAGTATTAGGGATGTCCTATTCTTTTATTCTTAACTGATGATAACTAGACCTAAGATCTATTTTAGAGGAAATTGACACTCTAACACTCCCTTCGTCTGATCAAAAAGTTTATAAATTCTTTATATAGGATAATAGTTCTTAACAATGGCCTTATTTAACATCCTATAGTTGATGCACAAATGTAAGATCCCATCCTTGTTTACAAAGATAACTGGTGCACCCCAAGGAGACACACTAGGTCTAATGAGCCCTTTGCTCAATAGTTATTACAACTAGGCCTTCAATTAAAATAGTTCGATGGTAGTCATCATGAATGGGGCCTTGGACTGAGATTTGGCTCTAGGTACTAGGTCGATAGAGATTCAAATTCTCTCTTGGGAGGTAACTGTGAGAGATCTTCAAGAAAAAAATCTTGAAACTCCTTAAGAATAGAGTAATCATCTAGATATGGTTTCACATTGTTAGGCTCACTAACATGTACAACATAGATGGCACACCCATTCCTTTGAGCATTCTTGAGTTGCATGGCCGAGATTTGCTAAGTTCTAGTGATCTTTGCAATCCATGAATCTCAGTCGGGTTCCCAAAGTCATCCAGAAAACTAACAAATTTGTCCTCACAGTTCATAATGGACTTGGGTTTGGTTAGCCAATTAATCCCTAATATCACATCATCAGAACCTAGAAGTGCCACATAAATATTGACTTGGGTTTGGAAGTTGGGAAGTTCTAACACACTGCAAAAGGGACAAGAAGCCACCCTCCACTCTATTTGATTCCCATATTGAAACATCCAAGAATTGGCCATCTTTCCAGGTCCAATAGGTAATTTAGAAATTATTCTTAGGTCTAAAAAAAATTTTGTGGCTCTAGTATCTATCAAAATGGAAATATATTGGCCATAGAGCCTACCCAATAGCTGGATTGGTGAGGCCTGAAACTTAGCTTGTCTATTGTCCACTGCCGCATGGATCTGATGTTGTGGAGCTTGCTATTGGCTCCCTTCTTTTTGTGCCTTTGAATTTTGTGGGAAACTTGATTCATAATGATCACCTCCACACATGTAGCACCCATCACGTGGCCCTTTATAGCCTCCCAACCTATCTTGTTTGGAGCTCTTTTGTTTGTTATCAAAATTACTTTTGTTGTTGTTAGCCTTTTTTCTATTTCTACCACTATTTCCTTCTCCTTTCTCCTGAGAGTCACTTCTCATTTTTAAATTCTTGATTTAGGGGGGTTTTATCTTTCTAAAACTTCTTATTTTCAAACCAAGACTTGGAATTTGAGCTCTTGTGGAAATTAGATAGCTGTTGCAACTTCTTCTCTTATTTGGTAGACTTCTCAAAGACCTCCTCCATAGTAAGGGGATTATGAATATCCACCTCTACTCCAATTTGGGGCCTTAAACCCAAGATGAACTCTTGAATTCAAAAGTGTTCATTGATATGATACTATGGCATGCATTTAAGTAAATGGGTACATGCAGTATCATCATGGAAAAAATACACCCTTAAGTGGCGAAAAATTCAAAAAAATCAAGGTTAGGCAATTTGATGTAAAAAATTTGAATAATTTATCTACATTATTTCAAAAATATGTAAGAATAGAATTTGTAGAAAATTGAATTTAGTTTCTAAAATACTAGGTTTATTTAAAATATATATATATATATATTTGGTGAAAATTGAAATTTCGATGTAGTAGTACTTAAATTTCATGTGAAAAAAAGTAGATGTTTGTTTGACCACCCTAGCCACAATAAAATGATAATATTTTTTTATAATATTTTAGATATAAGTAGAGGACTCATGTCCCAATGTGATACATATTTTTTGTAATTTTTTTCCAAGTAAATAATTAATTATGAATTTTTTATTACAACTTTTAAAAAATATAAAAACTTGTATGTCTAACCACCTTAACTTGGTCAAAACTTCATGAAATTCAATATTTATATTTTCAATCCTATAGTATGCAAAACATAGAATGTGACACATGTTTTGGATTCAAAAAATGTGATAACGTTTGAAATCTATAGATGTTTTCCAATTAGCCTATCAATTAAGACTTTAGTCGTAATTCAAATAGAAAATGAATAATAATTATTTATTAAATTCAAAGTAAAGCATAATCTATATTGGTGGAAAGCTGAGAATCTCCTTTAAAAACTCTTTTCGTTTCATCAATTTTGGGTAAAAAAAAGTCGTCACCCACATGCCCTACATATCACCACTTTTTGGCCCATCATAATCTTGCACATACCCAAATGGGCGAACTTCTCCCAACATTGAGTCATAGTCACACTTCTTTGGGTTGGGTTTTGGACCTTCATCATCTTTCTTTCAAAAAAGTGTTGAGGAAGCCACCTTTTCCAAAAAAATTGAAGGAATTGTTCATATGTGGTTTCTCATGATAGCAAATTCCATTCTACCATCTTATTGTCCCACTATGTGGTCGTGTCTCCAGAGAGTTGGTAAGTTTCCAATACAACCTTGGTTTTGTTGGATAGATTTTAAAGCCCAAAATACTTCTCCATTTCTATTATCCACACTTCTACTCTATCTTCAATGGTCCTTCCATCAAATTTGAATGGAACTACCCTTTTAAGATCCTTTCCAAGCTATCCTTTGATTCTTTCTCAACAAGTTATTTCCACCTCGATCCCTTTTTCCTTGCGGTTGTTCCTTATCCTTGATTTTGACCATCTTGCACACCTCAAAATTCTTGTTTAATTGGTCCATCATATTCTCTTGCTAATTTAGGAGGTCAAGGATTATGTCCAACCTCTCATTTTGACCTTCATTTTATTCCCCACTTGAATCTCCATTCCTAGTGTTCACCATGATGATTCACAATTGACCTACATCACAACATACATTTAATGCAATTGACACAAGTTTTTAATGTTTAATTATTTCACATGCATTTAATACTAAGTATTATAACATACAATCTATAAAGGATATAAATGTTCATTCATAACAAGGATAGGTCTTTGAGTTCACAACTTTGATACAAAGAAAGACTTCCTTTATTTATTATAGTAATGGGTTACATAGATCCTTATTCACATAATTTCCCCCTTATTAGGTGGGTTCATCATTTTAAAAAAGTGAACACTCTTTTGGGTCCTCATTAGAGTCTACAATAACATTGTCAGAAGAGGAAGGATGTGCACGTAGGCACTCCTCTTCTTTTGTCAAATGGGTAGATTGGGTTTGTACCCTAAAGGATAGTCTTGTACTATAGAAGGTTTCCTAGTTTTGGTAGTTTGTTTAGACTCTTTGATCTTTTTTTCTTTTTTCGAACTTTATTCAAGTAAGAGCATGGGCTAAGGTCTTTCCATCAAGGATTTTATGTTTAACTTCAAGTTTTGTGTTTTCTTCAACAACTTGCTTTTTGGAAGTCCTAGCTATCTTTCCCTTCTTTTTTCTGTACTTGGAATTTTCCATACTTGCATTCAATTTAGGTTGGTTATTCTCATGATACTCAAAATTGAATGTGTTGACTAACCCTAATTGTAACCACTATGGACTCATAGATCTGGAGCTGAACCTTAAGCTCCGATACCAAATGTAATGATCCATTCTTAAATTACACAAAATAAATCAATTATGACATTATGAACAATAAATTCAAGACACAAATTTTAACATTATATTCTATCATAGCACAACATGCCAATCAAAATGAATTTTATTCATTCTTGAATCTCATAATGCTAGGTTACATAGTTTGACTAGGCTATAATCGCCAATTGGTCATAACAAGTTTTCAATGAAAGTATTACAAAGTATAATATTCATAAGCTTGAAATTACTTGTAATTCAATTCAATGCTCACTGCTACTAGTGGATGAGAACATGGTTTAGGAACTTTTTCCACCCAACCATGAAGCTATGTTTCCCCAGAATTCTTCCTAACATGAAGAATACTTGACCCTACATGAAATACTTAGCAAAAGTAATCGATATGGAAGGTAGAATCTAGTGTGTTCCTAACATAACCACTTGAATTTCTACCCAATATTATAACATGCAAGATCAATGTTAGGAAATGGTAGAGAGTTAAAACATAAAATTAGTCCAATCAATATTATGGGAGCTAGAAAGTGTGTCATAGAAAAAAAGGACCCTTTACTTGACATGAGAATAATTGGACTTAATGAGGCCTTGATTCAGGTGTTGTGAGGCATTTTATGCATCCACACTAAGTTTTGGACCTTTTCAAACTAAATAAAATGCTTTTAATGACGTCTTTTGAAGGTGTTGTGAAGTGTAGTAGGACATTTCTACACTCTTCTAGACTCTATTTATTACAATTCACATAAAAATCACCTTTTCATCACTTAGAAACAACTTCACTATTTATCCCTTCCTTACGCTTTATTTCATCCATTTATGCCCTCATATGCTTGAATTAAGTGTATTTTTGAATGTAAGCCTGATAAACAACATTAAATGAAACATAATTTCTGACACTCTTTTTCAGGTCTTAGGTGGCACCCATTTTCCATGGGTGGCGAATGAGTGCCCCTTGGCTCCAAATTCAAAATATTTTAAAATTTCCTTTTAGGTTTTTATTCAAAAACAATTGATGTCGACCTATGATGAGGTATGAATGGGTTACTAAGGTACAAGGGTGTATAAATAAGTGTTTTTCTCCTCATTTCACATCTCCTATCTCTAACACATCAATTCCTCATTAATTATCCACCAATCTTCCATTTCAAGTTAAGTAAGTTAGGGATTTCACATTACAAGTCATTAATTTAGCTTCCTAAAACATTCAAGGGTAGATTCTATATGTTTTGTTTTATACTTTCAAGATCTATCATCATGGAAAGGCAATCTATTCCATTATTTCATGTTTCATTCTATTTTTTCATCATTTTGGTTTAATTACCTAAACGGGGTTTGACCAAGGCAAACCCCCATGCCCAAACATTCAACATTTCTTCTTCTCTTCTTGTGTGCTTGCAGATTTAGGTATCTTTTAAGATTATAAATCATTTAAGATCAAGTTGCAAAGTTGTCAAAGTCCTCTCTTAATTCAACAAGTCAAAGATATTAACAAAATCTCATTTTCAGACTTGTAAATCAGAGTTTCAAAAGTAAACACTTTTAGAACATCAAAGTGCAGATCGGAAGCTACGAAATTCACTCTTGAATATTAAAAAATTCAAAATTTGACTCATTCACCATGGGTGGAGAATAGTCCCATTTCCAAGTCAGTTTTGTGTTTTTTGCATTTTCCGACACCCTTTTGGCAGAAACAAGTTTTGGCTTAGTTTACCAAAACTGGTACTGATTCACCCAGAATGGTGAATGAGTCCCTCCAAGCCTAAAAAACATCATCAACAACATTTCAAAATAAATTTTCCATTCTAATTCAAGCCTTTAGGTGCACGTTTTCTATCTGATTCATTTCTATTGCAATTTACTATTCATTCTTAGGTCATTGTTGCAATACACAATGTGTTTTCAAAAAAGTTGTTTTCCTTTGGTCAATTAGTCTTACTATTTTCTTGCATTCAAACATTACATCTAGACATTTAACATCCTTTTTCTATCCACATCACATTAATCTTTGAATGTGAACATAAGCATTTTTTTTACCCCTCTTTCTCCTTTTAGGTGAAAAACCCTAGAAGTGTTAGAAAGCAAGTGGGTCCCAAAAATCTATGTTCCATTTTGGTGAACCTGCTATTTGAATCCCCTCTTTTCTAATTTTGGAGTCCATTAATCATTCTATAGTTGCTATCCTTTCATTTTACATTAGTTAGATTGAATTCTAGATTTTTTCATTTTTGCATGAGTAAAAGTACATGATAGGTTGCATTGTTGCATTTTAATTATTGAAAAGTTCTGAAATTATGCATTTTTCACTTAGTTTTGCATCTTAGCACTTAGAATTCATAAAAATTAATCACTAATTTCTAAATTTTTTTGTATAAAGTTCATACTAGGACTCATTCACCACCTTGGGCGAATTAGTCCCTTCTGACCCCTAAAACAACATTTTACAGAACTCAAAAATTTGTTTTTAGGATTTTGTTTGGTGCCTTAACTTGTATATATTAGTTAGTTTCATTTCTGTAACATGCATTTCATAAAATCTAGCCTTAATTAGCTCATTTCATGCATGGTTTCCTTTTCAAGTTTGCATTCTCATCTTGTTACATATCATAATTAGTCAATTGTCATCTTTGAAATCTAAAACATTATTCTTCCTTTGCATCTTTTCTTTCACATTGTTACATTTCAAGATTGTAGATTAATCATTCCATCATGTTTTCATTACAACATTCTATATTTCTCATCTTGCATGTTGTAAGAATTTTTTGTTGAAAGCATATGAATATGAGGTCCTTTCCCCTCTCTTTTTATTTGTCATATATCCCTCTCCTAGTTCCCGTTTTGTGGATGAGGTTAGTTTAGTGAAAGAAACCTTGAATATTCATAAAACTTACATTTATCTCTCACACTTATGAAGTAGATATTTTAGTGCTAGAAAAACCAATTGATGAGAGTTGTGACAATATGAGTTGTTTCTCTCCTCTTACCTCTCCTATTAGACATAACATTACTATAGAAGAGGAAATCACACTAAGTAATCATGACGATCACTCTTGTCCATCTCCTAATATCCCTCCTTGATTTCAAGAGGATAGGTTGGTATTAGAAAACACCCCTATTAAGAATCATGACACTCTTGATCCTCCCTTCTCTAATGTCCCTATCCTATGGGATGATGTATTTGTAAACCATAGTGGTTCCCCTCTTGATACCTCCTTCACTTGTGATGAAGCTAATTTCCACACATCAAACTTGGATGAACATATTACAAGCTCTCCTTGTAGGGTAGATAATATGGAACAAGAGAATGAGCCCTTAATGACAATGGACATTCATCATTCCCCGTATAATCCCATCATTGATCATTCCCCTATTGGAAACAAAGTTATTGTGGAAGAAAAAATCCTTACTTGTCAAGCACATGTGGCTTGTTTTTCTCCTAAAAACTCTCCTCCTAGGGAGAATATCATAGAATTGGAAAATTACAAACAAGGGGTTCTTGATTTCCCTCACTGAGAGATGCATCAAAACAAGACTACCAAGGATATGAATGCACAAGTTTCCATTCAATCCTCTTTGATCAATGGACCACATACATATCTCATAGGACATCTTCATAACCCTCTCATCCTTTACCCACCTTCATTCAACCTCAATAATCTCACATGCCAAACTCCTCACTCCTCCTTCTTAACTAATGGTCTTGAACATCATCCTTCCCACAACATTCAAACCGTAATCTCACAAAATGCTCAATATTTGAATTCATTAGATTTTATATACTACTAAAATGAAGAAGAAAAAATCTCACAATCTATAGAGTCTTGCATAGGTACGACATCTAAGCAAGATGTATCTTTGACCCCAATCACACAACCACTGTCTCCTCTTGATCAATAAGGTATCTTGTCAGGATCTCTCCACAATAACTTGATCACCCTTCCTCCAAGAACTCGAAAGAAATTCCATTCCAATACTTTATTATGTGCATATAAAAGAGTTCATAGTCACTCCACTAATAAATGTAATGCCTTGAGTCATAAAATAAAACATTTTTCAGGATTTTGGTATGCTTCCTTAGGTGGGGGCACCTCATTCCTCTAATTTCTATTGATTTTCACTCTCGCATGCATTTCACCAATCCTTTCAGCTCACCTTTGTCCTGCACTTAGTGGGGGCAAGAGGTTTAGTATCCTTATCCACCTATGTCACTTTTCATTTCCTCTTTTGACTTGTCATTAAATTTTCATGAATACATAAGAGTAAGTTTGGGATTTGGACGACATTCCTTAAGTTGGATTGCATATGACATACTTCCCCCTTTTCATGACGTAGCTTATTGGAAACATATGACTTGGCATAGAGGTTTCCATGTAAGCTCTTAGATCTTCTTCTCTTCTACTTTAAAGAAATTTCTCTTAGTACTGGTGTTTGCATCCGCTTTAAAGTGGGGGCATACATCACCAATCACATTTCATTGTGTGATCTTCTTTTTCTTGTGATTTCCTCTCTTGGAAGCATTAGG
This sequence comes from Sequoia sempervirens, assembly GCA_007258455.2. Classification (NCBI taxonomy): domain Eukaryota; kingdom Viridiplantae; phylum Streptophyta; class Pinopsida; order Cupressales; family Cupressaceae; genus Sequoia; species Sequoia sempervirens. The sequence continues at coordinate 78,426 of VDFB02134644.1, read as the reverse complement.
CACAATGTTTCCATGGATGAGACCTTGCAATTGTCCTCTCTTGGAAACAAGATGAGATTGTTGGCACTTATCCTCTCTTGGATACATTGGGCATGATGCTCCCTAAGATGAGACATTGCACGAATTAAGCAAAATCACTTTGAACAATTCTTACATTATTTTGCATTAACAATATCTATAAGTATCAAAATCCTTTCCTTTTTGGCACTTTATTAAATTTATCAAGAGGTATAAATTTGGTATTGTTGAGTGGGAATCCCACCTAGCGGCATGAATTTTCCCCATAGACACCTTTGTGTTTGTGAGTGCATACCAACTAGTGTATGTATCTTACCTTTTGGGCTTTCTCACCTCATAGATGACCTGAAGTTCCATGGCCCCAAAATGAGTATGTTATGGCCTTCTCACCTCATAGATGACTTGAAGTTATATGGCCCCAGAGTGAATACATCTTTTCCACCCCATCTCTCTTTCCATCTTGCCTTTGCATGATTTTTCATATTGGGGGCTTGACCTACATATGGATCTCTCTTGAATGTCTACTTTAGTGTGAGTTTGAAGTAAGTTCATCCTCTCACTAAAGTGGGGGCTAAATGTGTCATAGAAAAAAAGGACCATTTGCTTGACATGAGATTAATTAGACTTAATGAGGCCTTGATTCAGGTGTTGTGAGGCATTTTATGCATCCACACTAAGTCTTGGACCTTTGAAAACTAAATAAAATTATTTTAATGATGTCTTCTGAAGGTGTTGCGAAGTGTTGTAAGACATTTCTACACTCTTCTAGACTATATTTATTACAATTCACCTAAAAATCACCTTTTCATCACTAAACAAGTCCTATTTTGAAGTGTTGTAAAGTCTTCTAATAAGATTTCACACTTTCCTAGGCACAAATTCACTATTTATCCCTTTCTTATGCTTTATTTGGTCCCTTTATGCCCTCATATGCTTTACTTAAGTGTATTTTTTAATGTAAGCTCGATAAACAACATTAAATGCAACATAATTCCCTACACTCTTTTTCAAGTCCTAGGTGGGACCCATTCACCATTGGTGGTGAATGAGTCCCCATTGGCTCCAAATTCAAAATATTTTAAAATTTCCTTTCAAGTTTTTATTCAAAAACACTTGATGTCAGCCTGTGATAATGTATGAATGGGTTACTAAGGCACAAGAGTGTATAAATTATAAGTGTTTTTCTCCTCATTTCACATGTCCTATCTCTCACACATCAATTTCTCATTAATCATCCACCAATATTCCATTTAAAGTTAAATAAGTTAGGGATTTCACACTACAAGTCATTAATTTAGCTTCCTAATACATTCAAGGGTAGATTCTACATGTTTTGTTGCAAACTTTCAAGATCTATCATCATGGCAAGGTAATCTATTCTATTATTGTATGTGTAACATCATGAAAGCAATGAAAGATTAAAGCACTCAACAATGAGATTAAGCAGAGCTAAAGTAATTTAAAGTCAAACAACAAAGAAAAAAGGAAATAAGCTAAAACATAAAACAATCTCACCAAACATTGATGTAACTCCATGGATAACCTTTGTTGTCCTTCTCCATTTTGCCATTGTAGTATAATTTCCCTCATATTTTCAATAAATGTGCAAGTATAGTCTTGATAGATGTGATTATAGAAAAATATTGAAAATTAAACAAGTAATTGCTCCAAAAGTCACAAGATTTTGGGAGGAGTAAAATGATGAAAGACAAATCAATTTATAGAAAATTGATCATTCAAATGATAGGCTAGGATCAGAAAATAAATGATCAATTGAGATTAAAGGATTAGGCATGCATTATGATAACTGTTAGTACTGAAATGAGTGATAAAAAATAAGAATAGAGATAAAGATTAAATAATGATTTAATCTTCGAGTTTGGTATTTGAAAATAAAAGAATAATGTTTGCATGACAAAGATAAAGATAGATTAAAAGAAACATTTTTTTCGAACACACACACAAGATTTAATTAATTAAAAAAAGATATTTAATTAATAAATGTGTGCATGCATATGAGTTAAAGCTAGATAACTAACTAGTTATGACATAGAGTTTATTCACGAAAGACACTCAGACATCAAATCAAGAGATAACTAACTAATTTAAATAGATCTTGAGTCAAGTGGGAATGAATACTTAGACAACTTAAACATTTATCTAAATATAGAGGAATGTATTAGCAATAGACCTTTATGAATTGAATGATTATTTAAGTCAAGATTTGACATTTGAAGAATAAATTAAATAAATAAGATTTATTTCATTGAGTGAAGAAAAGGTTAAATGAATAATTAAATAATTAAAGAATTTATTTAATTATAGTTGAAAATACGATAGAGGTAAATTAAATAAGAATTTATTTAATTTAAGAGGGAGGGTAACATTAATTAATGACGTAATTAAATAAAGAGGGTTTATTTAATTAATTAGGATTAGAATAAAGAAAATGTGAATTAATTAAATAATTAAGATTATTTAATTAATAGATGAATAAATGTTAAAATGAATTAATTAAATAATTAATGTTATTTAATCACGGCCATGAAAATATAAATTATGAAGAAATTGAAGTCGCGGGCTTAGACCAAATTTCATTGCCTACATTTTGCCCCTCTTTGATACAATGTTATTTTGACATTGTGTCAAAGAAAATTAATCAAAAATATGCCCCAGTCATGCCCTAGTGTAGAATAGGTGAAGGTATGTCCCCTTGGGAAAATTAACAAATTTTCAAAAAAATTCAAAAATTTGGAAATAGTCTCAATTAGTCAAATTGATAGCTAGAAATGCAATGGAGTTGACATAAATGAATTTGGAGGTGTTAGGGATGTGTACAGGTCGATTGAAGTTGGAATTTTACATGGCCAATAGACAAGGTTAGAAGAAATGCCACCCAAAACCCTAGGTATAAATAGAAAAAGGGTGAAAATCCAATTCATTTTCACCCTGCAAGTTTAGAAATTTGAGATTTTGCTTTGGACTCCTAGTAGCAATGTCTCAAGTTCCAAACTCACACCATTGTGTGTATTACATTTGGACATTCAAGCAACCTATAGACGTGGACCCCCTAGTATGTTGTCCAAAACTAAATCTTGAATGTTTAACTTGCACACATTTTTATGCATTTATTTCCCTTTTTCATATGAGTTACTTTATTAAAATCCGCATTTTCATGCATAATCAACGCATTTGCTTTTAGAACTACACATTTGATAATTGACATGATAGCTTAGTGTAGGTTTTAAAATGTAAATGCATCTGTAATTTATTTTGACGCAGTTGTTAATTAACATCATTTGTTTTTTTGATAGACACATATATGTTATGTGATGCATTTGAAATTGTTTCAACGCATTTACATTTTTGATAGTTGTTGTTTATGCATGATTGTAGAGATACACATTTGCATTGTAGAATGCATTTGTGGTTTAAAGATCAACACAACTGACAATTTGCGATGCATTTGTAAATTGAAATGATGCATATGATATTGTGTAACGCATTTGAAAATAAAATGAGACATCTGAATAACATGGAATTTTGAGTTTTTGACTAAGATATATTGTTAATTCTAACATGAGGCATGCATAATGCCATTGCAGGTTATATTGGATCCTATCTATACTAGAGAGTCAAGACCAGTGACTTTCCTCTTCTGTGACAGTTTGTAGAGCAGGGAGAAAAGGTTTTTGTGGCACCTGGGCCTTCACCATGTGATATTCATGCCCACTATTTGAGCAAACAGGGGACTACTAATTGCATTGTGCAAGCAGTGGCACTTGAAGACATTGTCATTCCATCTGCCTACTAGTGAGGCGATAGTTACCTTAGAGGATGTATATAAGATTTTTAGATTTCCTGTTAGAGGCACTAGGGTGATGTATGATACACATAGAGTTTTTTCATAGATATGTAGATATTACCCCCATGATGACATTAGACAGTTGGGGATTGACCATTATGAGGTTAGATGGAATGTGCTAGTGGAGAGATATGATAGGTTAGATTGTCTATTATGTATGTTGATAGGAGGTATAGTTCTTCCTAACTATAGAGGTCATGGATTTCCTATAGGATGGAGGGAGATGCTTGTAGTAATGCTCGAGAGATGGGTGGTTTATTCCTAGAGCCCTTGTCTATTAGCCATGTTGTATTTTCATTTGCATGATATTTCCTACATAGAGGCACAGTCCATGAGTTGTGGCACCACGCTCCTGATGGTATGGGCATGGGAACACATTTCCATATTCAACCTACCAATGAAAACATGTGTACAACAAGGTTTTCCATATGCCTTCCACTATGTGAGGGAAAATACCTAGAACCATGTCACAAACACCATTATTATAGACATGTGATTGATACCATGGTTCAATTTATATGGAGGCCATATATGGATTTTCCACAATGGCTAAATGAGGATGGGAACTTTACATATTGCAGGAAGACATAGTACCTGATTAGATGGATAGTCTCACATGTCCACATCATTCAAAATCACTTGCCAAATCGGGTTTTGAGACAGTTTGAGGAGGTTTAGGATGAGCCTCGAGGCTAAGCAGAGTATGTGAGGTCTTCTTAAGATATTACATTATGGGGTGCTAAGATTCTGGTGGCTACTGTAGAGGTAGATATCAATGCTCTTCAGCTAGTACAATGGGCTTGGAGAGGAGGAGTGGTAGATATAGGCACCATAGATCCATATGATCAATGGTGAGTGATTCATAGGCTAGTACCACTTACAGACCTAAATCAGGATTCACCTGTAGAGAGGTGAGGGATAGGACCGCGAGGTAGAAGTGGCTGAGGAAGAGGTCAGAGGGGTGAAGGTGGGAGATGGGATGGCGGTGGTAGAGGAGATGGAGGTGGTAGAGGGATGGTGGTTAGAGGGGTGGTGGTAGGGGGAGACATGGTCATAGAGGAAAAAGTCCAAGGTTGTCACCCATTTGTGAGGAGGAGAGAGAGGGAGAGGATATTCCTATGATTGATGTTGGATGAGGTGAGGAGGAGGTTCATGTTGAGGAGGTAGAGATTGGTGGAGATGATCATGCCAGATAGAAGGATGTTCTAGAGGAGCATGCAGAGGAGGAGGTAGGTAGGGAGGAGGTTGAGGGTGGTGCCCTTGATTTTCTTGTTGACTATCAAGATGATGATGAGGAGGATGAGGATGATCAAGATCATGAGCTTCATGATAGGATTTTGGAGAAGATGAAGGATGATGGGATGGAGAGGGTACAACATGATGATATAGGTCCTAGTGATCAGGATATAGAGGCTCTGCGTGCTCAGATTGCATCCCTAGAGGAGAGGATGAGGGTATTGTTGTTAGAGCAAGATTCCCTATAGATGGAATAAGATAGAGCATACATGGATAGGGACCAAGCCATAACTCAGAGAGAGGAGACTGAGCAAATATTTTTTATAGATTAGAGCTCTTTACAGTGGGCCAACCAATGCATTCACTTGAGAGTTAGTCAAATTTGGCGAGAGAGCTTCCTATTACATTGACCTATATGAGGCAGAGTTTCCTCTAGAGAGATGGGATCCCTATTTTTCATAGGCCCATAGCGGTAGGTCTCAGACCATGAATCGCATCAAGACAGTGAGTACAGAGGGTATTGAGGGGCCTCACAGATTTGGACCATATGTCAGGATCCTAATGTCTTTCACCTTCACAATCTGCTCATGGGAATAGTGGGAGTTCTGAATAGGGACATTCATTGATATGTATTGAGACATTGTATTTTGATCATATAGCCTGCGGGATTCATTTTTTTATTGATACATTATGACATTGTGATGACACTTGTTTTGAGCTATATATATATATATATATATATATGATTTTGGTGGTGATTCTCTTGATATGTAGTTCTATGTATGATTATGTGGTCTTTTATTGATGTATGTGTTCTATATGATATACTTATGTTATGGATGATGATATCTACCTTATGATGTGTTTATGTAGCCTATGATGTGATGTTGATTCTATATGATGATGTATGCATTCATTTCTTATGGTATCGATGGATGTTATGTATGAAATTTATGATTATGAGATGCAATGTGATTTTTTATATATACAATGCTATCTACATGTGATGTTATATGTTTGATGATGATGGATTTATGTGATGCATATATATTTACATGTGTTATGTACATGAAATGCTTATGTTATGTACTCTATGGTGATGAATGCCTATTATGCCATGATTTCCTAGACATGATAGATGCCTATATATTTTTTTGTATTTTTCAAATGCAAGATATATGTATGATTAAACTGTATGATATTTACATGATTTTTCTGATATGAATGCATATGCAGGATGCATTATATTTTTGTGTCACAGGAATTTTTCATAATGTGAGAAAGAAGAAATGTTAGTGCGAAAAGAAGATGAGTAATAAAAGACATGGTTGTTAGTATCAATGATCTTCAATATTTTTTCGAATTACGAAAGGCTTTGCACTTTATCATCATGGGTTGTAACTAATACACATGGAGACAAACACCATGATATGACATACATCAAGGTGTACAAGGTCACCCACCTACTGACAACAGATAGTTGTAAACAAGGATTGTCTTAACTCATACTAAGGGCACATTTTTCCGATTCTTTTTGTCAAGACAAACCACAAACAACAAACAAAATAAAAGACAGGTCATGAGACATTATTGAGGAAACTAGTAGCATGAATCAAAATCGACCATTATAAGACAATCGACAAGCAACATTCAAAGAAAATGCAATATTGATACAACATTGCTTCTCTAATTCCTTCAAGAGACATCCTTGAGAAAGCTAGTAATATGATTCCAATCATAAAGTCAAATGAAATGATAAGATAAATAAGCCACAAATTCAAAAATCCAATAAAATATTTTCCAAAACTTGATCTATTTGTTTGATTATTTTGATTGATAAGACCTAGTTTTAGGAGAGACACATACATGATAAGACGTTGAGTTTGGTTTTGATGTTATGACTATCTATATAAGGCATGACAAAAGACTGGTTTTAGAAGGACATGTATCGTATAAGACGTTGATTTTGATGACATTGATGTGGTAACCTATATAAGTCCATGTTGATTGTTGGATAGTATATGTATGTAGGAAGGGCTCATCCTATATTATACATAGATTTTTTTTTTTATATCTGTATTCAGGAAGGACACATCCTGAATAAGATATAGGTTGATTGTTTTGATGATGTCTATTTTCAAGGACACATCCTGTAGCAGACATAAGTTGTAGCTTTGACAATTTGTTTGATCTGACTTGATGAGATTGATGACTTGTTGATCTTGTTGATGCATGACTTGATATGATGTGCTAATAGTTGGCTGTGTGTGATGATGAAAGGAATAACCTAGTGCGGCCTAAGGGGCTCATCAATTGATGACCTTGCCTATGTTATACATAGAGAGACCTCATAGTTTGACTAGACTTTGACTAACAAGAATGACTATAAAAATATTTATGTGTATGAAGATATCTAATGTGTGTGGTAGTGCATGCAATGAACCCTAATGGAATGACCTAGTGTAGCCTTCGGGGCTCATCGATTGATGGCCTTGCCTATGTTATTCATGTAGAGACCTCATAGTTCGGCATGACCAATGACCTTTTCATATAGACAAATGGATCAAATCATTATTTTATATAGAAAAACCTAAAAGGACTAACCTAATGCATGAGGGGAACATTGGAAAATGGCCTTTCCTATGTCTAGTCATAGAGGCAACGTAGTTCAAAAAATTGCAAAGCCTAACAAGTGTGACTAACTCTGACTCTGTTTTTGGATTTTTGACATGTTTTGATTTTTTGTATTTTTGAAGTATTCTAATTTTTTTGGATTTTCTCAAGACATTTTGTAATGTTTTTGGATTTTTCGATGGTTTTACATCCTCAGAACAAACAATGTTAGAACCAATATGACGTAGGTCAAGTGCTTGCACCCAGTCGAGTAGAAGACCAATTGATTATGAATAGGATAGGATGGGGGATATGAAATGCACTCAATGTCAATCATTCCAAGTTATGGGAAGGACTACCATTTATTATGAATGGTATGTAGAAGAGATGGATGGAACAGAAAGGTGAAATGTACAAGGATAGATAATAGGTATAGGTAAGTCAAATTAGAATAATGGTAGACAAAAGAGCAGAGTCAACTACACATGGCACTTGTTTGCCAGGTTTTCACCATGGCACTTTTCCAAAGTGCCACCGAAGTGGTTTTCAGTATTGGACGACTTATTTTTCTTTACTCTTTTCTTCATTTTCTGATTTTTTTCTTTTTTTTAATTTTTTTGTATTTTTGATAACTAAGACAAGGCTCTCAAAAGCTATGCGTAGAACTTCTTCAGATGAAGAATATTGATAGGTGTTGACAATGGTTCTCTTTCAAGAGTAGAGAGTTGATACGCTCCTGATCTAAAGGCTTTTGTGACAATGTAGGGTCCTAACCAGTTGGGTTCAAACTTGCCTAGTTTCTCTCTTTCAGCTTGATTCTTAGGATTCTCCATTAAGACCAGGTCACCAATGTCAAAGTTTCTATTCAAGACCTTCCTATTGTAGCTATGATGAAAATGATTCTGATATGCTTGGAGATGGTCTAATTCCTTCTGCCTTTTCTCATCTAGGAATTCTAACTAATGTAGTCTTGAAACTTAGTACTCTTCATCTTCAATGTGCCCTTTCAAGGATACCCTTAGGGAAGGAATCTCGACCTCAATAGGAAGAATGGATTTGGAACCAAATACTAGGGAATATGGAGTGACACCAATGGGAGTGTGGATGCTTATGTGATAAGCCCACTAGGCTAGATTAAGTTGTAAATGCCAATCACACCCAACATCATTGACAGTATTTTTGAGGATTTTGATGATAGTTTTATTGGATGCCTCGGATTGGGAATTACCTTGTGGGTAATATGGGGTGGAAAAATGATGTTGGATATGTAACTCTTCACGTAGATGATGAACTTCTTGTCTTTTGAATGGATGGCCATTATCTATGATAATGGATTGAGGGACACCATAGTGACAAATGATATAAATTAAGATAAACTTGGAAATTTGTGTGTTGGTGATGTAGGTCAAGGGAATAGCCTCAATCCATTTCATAAAATACTCAGTGGCAGTAATGATAAACTTATGGTCATTAGATGATGTGGGATGGATCTTACCTATGAGGTTGAGTCCCCATTGGGAAAAGGGCCATGATGAAATTATGGGATGGAGCTCCTGCGCTACTGCATGTATCAAATCTTCGTGTACCTAGCATTGATGACATTTCTTAACAAATACATATGAGTCCTTTCCCATGGTAGGCCAATAGTAACCTAGTCTCATAATATTTTTAGCTAAGGTAGGACTACTAGAATGGGATCCACATATACCCTCATGTACCCCATGCAATTTTTCTTGTACTTCATCAATATCAAGACATCTGAGGAGGGTATTGTCTAAGGAACATCTATAAAGGGTGACTCCAATGATGATGTACTTGGATGACTTGTGAAGGAATGTTCTACATTGGTTATTAGAAATGTTAGGGGGTATGATTTCAGCATGGAGGTAGTCATAGATATCTTTATACCATCATGGGGAATCAAGACCAATGATATCACACACCATCTCTAAATCTAGGATTTCATAGGAAAGGACCAAAAATTGTTCTACCAAAAACTTGAACTTAGGCACATTGCATGGTATATCTAGGAGTGATGCAATAGTAGCCATAGCATCTACTACCCTATTTAGAACATGAGTTATTTGATGAAATTTAACCTTGTCAAAATAATCATTGAAACTATCCACCATGTGTTTTTAGGGGGCAAGCTTTCCATCCTTACTTTCATAGTCATCATTTACCTGTCAAATTACTAGTTGAGAATCGCCATAAACTTGTAGGTTCTTGATTTTCCATTTGACTGCCATACGTAACCCTGTCATAAGAGCCTCGTATTCTGCTATGTTGTTGGTACATGGAAATTCTATCTTGAATGACTTAGGAATGGAATCACCCTATGGTGTGATAAACAATATACTAGCCCCTGAACCCTGATTTGTATGAGATATGTCAAAGTATAGTTTCCATGTTGTGTTTGTGTCAATGGTGAATATGAACTCATTAGGAAAATCTACAACTAAAGGGTGATCATCTTGTATCGGTGCATCAACCAACTGATCAACAATGACTTGTCCTTTGATAACATTTTTGTCTACGTACAAGATTTCGTACTCACTAAGTATCATTACCAATTTGGCTAGTTGCCCTATTAATGTTGCTTTGCTTAGAAGGTATTTCAGAGGATCTATCTTTGCAACCAACATGTTTGATGGTTCAACATATAGTGCCTTCTCTTTTTAGTAGCAAATACTACTACAAGACAATCACGTTCAATGGTACTATAGTTAAGCTCATAACCTACCAAGGTACGAATGATGTAGTATAGTACCCTTTCATGACCTTCATTATCATTATGTGCTAGCAATGCTCTGAGTGATGAATGGGTTGCTGAAATATAGAGAATCATTGATCATCCTTCAATAGGTGGCATTAACTGGCGGTTCAAGTAGATAATCCTTAATCAGTTAAAAAGCTTCCTGAAACTTACGTGTCCACACAAAGGGTACTCCTTTTCTAAGTAAATGTTGAAAGGGATGTGTTTTATCTACTAACTACACTTTAAATCTTCTAATGGATTGCAATATCCCTTGTAATGTCCTTAGTTGACTGAGATTAGCTGGTGGAGGCATATCTATGATTGATTTTACCTTGGCTAGATCTACTTTGATGCCTCATCTATAAATGATATAACCCAAAAGCTTTCCTAATTTCACTCCAAACACACATTTGTTCGGATTTAGTCTCATTTTATACTCTTCTAGCCTTTGAAATATCTTGTCTAAAATATGTAAATGATTTTCCCTTGTTAGTGATTTTGTAATAAGGTCATCGACATAATCCTCCATAAGAGTGTGTATAAGGTCATGAAAAATAGTAGTCATAGCTTATTGATAGGTTGCTCCAACATTCTTGAGTCTGAAGGGCATAATATTTCAGCAATACATTCCCCATGGACATGTGAAAGTTGTTTTAGGTTGGTCTTCAGTTACAATCTAGATTTGATTATACCCTAAAAATCCATCCATAAGGGATAACATCTCATACCTTGTTGTCAAGTCAACTATCATGTCAATGTTGGGTAAAGGAAAGTCATCCTTAGGATAGGCTTAATTATATCTCTAAAATATCTATAGATGCAGATGCCCCTTGTTAGTTTGGTGACTAGTACAAGATTAGAAATCCAATTTGCATGGTGATGGATCAGATAATGCCAACGTTTAACAGTTTCTTCAGGTCAACCTTGACTAGCAAAGCAATCTGTGGGTGCATTTTTCTCAATTTTTGTTTCATTGGTTTTATACCTAGTTGCAAAGGAAAGTGGTGTAGTAATAGTCCGAGATCCAACCTAGAAATTTCTGCATATGACCAAGAAAAATTAATCTATCTTTGTGTAAAGAAGTTGCAAAATTTTGGCTGCTTTGTTTTTGTTAATGATGTTGCAAAATATACCAATTAGGGATTATCTTATGTTCCTATGTTAACTTCCACTAATTCTTCCACTAGAATGGGTGACTTTTCCTATGCAAAGGGGAGAATGTTCAAACCTCCATCCTTAGGTGCCTCAAAGAGGTTTTCGCCTTCAGATGCATCCTTATTTTTGGCTTTTTCACTATCTAAAGGCGCCTTTCAGTTTTCACCTAGAGACTCGTCATTTTTATCTTTTTCTTTCTTTTTGTTATTTTTCATGACTGGACGGTTGAATAGATTCCCCAAAATATGCCTTGTTGTTCAAGTCAATGGTAAATCCAACCTTGTGATCACAACTAGGTGTGACTTCTCGTAATCCCAAGAACTCAACAATTGCTTTGTCGTTCTCAAAAATGTATAAGACGGGTGTGTCTTGTTGGTCCCAATCAAAGAGGTGGGGATAGACTAAAGGCATTCCATCATCGGAGTTGTCAATGTTCACATGGGTCAAGGTAAAAGCTGAATTATTCATGTAGTCACAAAATTTTCTTAGCAAATCTCCTTTGCTCTTTTTCTTGGATCTAGGTGGATTATGAGGTGGGCCTAATGCCAAGTTTTAGTTATTTGAGATGGATTTATCAGGTTCCCAAGAGCTAGGATCAAGAGATTCCCAATAGTAATGTTTAAACCATTCCTCTTTTGTCAAGTTCTTAGGTGGATAAGAATTCAATGGATTTGGTGAAGATTTCAACATCAAGTCAAGTTCTCTGAATAGCTTCTCAAGGTTCATGGTAGAGATGGAAGATAGGGAATCCCACTCATATTTGTTTGAGTTGGGGGAATCACAATAGGGTTGGTCATATGGTTCGTCGAATGTCTTGATATCATCAAAAGCACTTACTTCCTTGAGTGAAAGTAATGTGGTACTAGGAATGCAAATCTGAATCAATTGAAACCCAATCCTTAAGCCTTTCAGCCACTTAGAAACAATGATTGGTTTGGTCATCCCATATTGATGTAAGCCTAAACCAATATGTCCATTATATCCCTCGCGTTGCATGATTGTGAAGCCTTGACCATATTGATCCGTAGGAATGTGAGCAAGTGAGGGAGGTTCTTCATTGTCTTCTCTATACAACCAGGATGCCACATCATCTGTGTGTATGGCTTCTTTGCTTAATTCTCCCCATTTTCTAAAAGTTGTGGAGGGAGGGATGTGCATTGTGACCAATGACTGTCTCCTATCTATTGTAGGTAAACCATAGGATTTAGGAGGAACCAAGTGACTAACAGAATAAGATGTCTTCATGTGATATTCTCCACAACCCTTGTCTTGGATCTTAACCCTAGGAGTGGATGGTAGGGATGGAAAAGTGGATGTTCTAGTGAGAGTGGATGGATCGACATAATGAGATGAATTGGATGATGAGGCTTCTTGGTTGATAGGCACTTGGCATTGGGGTGTCTCTCATAGACTAGTGCAATATTGAAATGGATTTGGGTCACCATCTATTATTATTTTAGTGCCATTATAAGGGAATTTTAGACATTGATGATATGTTGAAGGGACTACTTTCATGGCATGAATATATGGTCTTCCTAGTAGATGATTGTATGGAAGGGTGAGATCCAAGACTTGGAATTTTGTCTCCATAACTACAGGGATAATTTTGATGGGAAGCGTTACCACACCCTTTGATTTGTGTTCTTCATCATCATAAGCCTTAATGAAAATGTTTTTTGTTGTGTCCACACATGCTTCTGAGAGACCTAATTCCTTAATCAATTTTAAAAGTGCAAAGATTTAACCTTGCTCCTTTGTCTACCAAAACTCGTCTAACTTTGGTTTTGTCAACAAGGATTTCAAGATGTAATGGGTCATTATGATTTGTCTTGTTAGTTGCATAGTCTTGATTAGAAAATGTGGCATGATGATTATTAGTTAGGTAACCTACCATTTCCTCAAAATGATTGACATCGAGATCATTAGGGATAATGGTGGTTTGTAGGGCCTTGTCTAAAATGGATTGATGCTCAGGGGAGATATGTAACAATTCCAAAATAGAGATTTGGGATGGGGTCTTCCCCAACTGATCAAGTAAGTTATATTGTGACTTGGAAGAATATGGTGTCTAATGTGATGGAGGGCCTTGGATGGTGATCTTAGTCTAAAAAGTGTTAATAGTATACTCATGAGTCTTTTTTATGGTAATGGTATTAACATGGTCATCGGTGGCTTGGATATGATTTACAATGGGGCCACTATAATCATGTTTGACACTAGCATAGTTGGCGGAAGTATTGGTCTTGTTACCGGAACTAGGGGATTTTCCTTTCCCATGGGTATGTGCAGGATCATCATGGAAAAAAAGGCCCTTAAGTGGCAAAAAATTTAGAAAAATCAAAGTTAGGAAACTTGACGTAAAAATTTGAATAAGTTATCTATATTATTTCAAAACTATTTAACAATAGAATCTTTAGTAGATTGAATGCAGTTTATAAACTACTAGGTTTTTTTTTTTTTTTAAATCTATTTGGTGAAAATTTGAAATTTCAATGCAGTAGTACTTAAATTTCAGGGAAAAAATAAGAAGTAGATGTCTGTTTGACCACCCTAACCACAATAAAATGATAATATTTTTTTATAAAATTTTACATATAAGTGGAGGACTCATTTTTCAATGTGATGCATATTTTTTGTAATTTTTTTCCAAGTAAATAATTAATTATGAATTTTTTATTACAACTTTTAAAAAATATAAAAACTCTTATATCTGACCCCTAACTTGGTCAAAATTTCATGAAATTCAAATTTTCTTGTTTTTAATCCTATAGTATGTGAAGCATAGAATGTGATGCATGTTTTGGATTCAAAAAATGTGATATTGTTTGAAATCTATAGATTTTTTTCAATCAACCTATCAATCAGGACTTTATTCGTACTTCAAATAGAAAATGAATAATAATTACTTATTGAATTCAAAGTGAAGCACAATTTATATTGGTATAAAGTTGAGAATCTCCTTTAAAAACACTTTTTGTTTCATAAATTTTGGGTAAAAATAAAGTCATCAACCACATACCTATCATATTGCCACTTTTTGGCCCATCATGATCCTGCACATACTCATCCATTAACTTCAATAATTCTATTGTCAACAAAGTACTATACATGATGTTTTTCAGTTGACGACAATTTTGTAGGCTATGTCCTTTGGTTTGATGGAAATAACAAAAGGCATTATCATCCCACCAATATGGTTTGAATTGCCCTGGATCGTATTGTCTTGGCTCTTGAAGCTGTATAAGATTGTGTTGCAATAGTTGTTTGAAGACTGACTCGATGGGTTCCTTGAGGGGAGTGAATTCACATTTTTGAGATCATCTCTATTGTTGTGGTTGTTGGGTGTTTTGGGTAGTGTTTAGGTTTTAGTTAACGATGTTAAGTGTTTTAGTAGAGGGGTTATTTCCTCTAAGTGTGATGATCAGTCCTTCTTGTAAAGTCTTTGCATCAACTACCCCATCATTGGTAACATTTTTATTCTGAGACCAAAACTTGTTTCTGTCATTGGGTGTGTTCTACACATTTTCATTTCTGATGGGTGTTTGTGTATTAAGTTCTCCTTTGTCAATAAGAGATTTTTCTAGTATGAGCCCCTTTTCAACTAGTTCCATAAAGGATGTGCAACAATGCACCCTTAAGTCACCTCTCAATTTTGAGTTGAGGTTTTCTTTGAAGATAGTGACCTTTTGTTTCTTAGGTATCTTGATAAGACATCGACTAGCTATAGTTCTCCATCTCTAGAAGAAAGCGATAAAATTTTCCCCTTCTTGTTTAGTATGACACAAGGTTGCTATGTTAATCTCATGGTCTATGTTAAAGGAGAATTGTTCAATGAATTTCTCAGCCAGTTCACCCCATGATTTTTTGCCATAGTCAAGACCTGAAAAACCACTCTAGTGCAATTCCAACAAGACTTCTTGAAAAGAGTCTCATAAGATAAGTGGGGTCGTAGGCGACATCTATGCACATCATAGAAAATTCCCTTATGTGTTCAACTAGATTTCACTTTCCATTGTATTTGGGTAAGTTTGATATGACATACCCAGGAGGGAAATGTGTCATATATAATGATTTATCGAAGGGAAATGAGCATAAATCCTTTGCTGAAAAGGTTTTCTTGGTTGACACTACCATGTTATCCATTTGTGTTTGAAGTGCATGCATTTGTGTCTGGAGGGCCTCAACTTGAGTCAATGATGTATTAGTTGGATTATTCAGATCAATGTACATGTGTTGGAATCTAGTATTTTGCGATGGGTTTTGGTTAAATGTCAGTATATAAAGTGGATTTGGATTCAGAATGTTAGTGAATAGGTTTTGATTTGGAATCTATGAGAATGGGTTTTGATTTTGGATTTGTGTAAATGGATTTTGATTCAAAATTTGTGAGAATGGATTTGATTTGGGGTTTGTGTAAATGGATTTTGACTTGGAATCTATGAAATGATGGGTTGGTTTCCATATTGGAAAGAGGGTATACCTCATGTCTATCAAACCCCAATTTGTGGTATAGTACTAGCAACATTAACACTAGGTATAACTATTGTCTATGGACTAGTGCTAGTGGCATTGACACTTGGTATAGGAGTTGATGTTATAGATTTTTTCTTCCCAATAAGAGGACTGAAGGGATTGGATGATGATGCCCGTATGGTGAAATTTAGCCTCTGTGTCAAGATAGGTGTACCAAATGGAGATGTGTGTATTGTTGAACTACTCTGTGTAGGTCTTCCAAATGGTATAGTAGTAGTCACTTGAGGTGTAGTAGCACTAGTAGTAGTTGTGTTTGTTCCATAAGTAGATGTATTTTGTAGGGTACTAGTATCAAAATCATGAGGTAACTTGGCACCTTCTACTAGCAAATTGGTTAAGTATCGTTGAGGATAGATAGTTATCTACGAAAGAAGAAAATTGAGGGTCTTGTGCATCAGCCATTATGTCACTCACACAAATGCATCCTTGTGTGTCTCTAGTGACAAATTTCTCTAACAAATTCTTGTGGGGTAACTTGATGATGTCCCTAAAAAGGGGTTTGAGAATGGGTTGATGAATTTGCTTGGATTAGCCATCTTTTCTCTTCTTTCCTTTTCGATCTTTTTTCAACCATGTATTGTATGCTCAAAGTGCAAGTGATGAAAAAGCTAAGTCTATGGATGCCTAATCTATGTTCTTGGGATTTTATAAATATCAAGGATGAATGTATGCAACTATTTTTTTTTGTATTTTCTCTGCAAATATGGTATGTCTAAAATGATGCTATTCTAAGATGACAGTGTCTAAATATGCAAAGGTCTATGTGATCAATTTGGAAGATTCTAATAGAGGTTGTCTATCAGCTAAATTATAACCCTAGTTTCAATTTAGTTTTGACAAGGAACCTATGTAGGACTAGGACTAAAAGATGAGGTGAACTCCCAAGCTAGACTAATGATCTGGAAAGATTCACGTGTAGGGAAAAAGATATGATGACTAGGTTCTAAGACAACTTTTTTTGAATCAAGGGTTTATCCAACGCATGAAAGGTGCCTATCCTAAAAATTGCAAAACATGATCTCTCTAAAAGAAACAAAGACCCCTAAGATGAAAGTATGATCTATGACTAGGTTACTTATCATTGCGACTGAGTGATTCCTAAAGGATGTAATCATGCAATTTTTTACAAAACATTCTGGTTTCTATACAAGAATCAATGAAAAGGATTGGTTTGACTATTTTTTCTTGGTTTGTGATAGTAAATTCTAGTTTTCTAATACTTAGGTAGATGAGTTGAAAAATTTCACAGTTGTGGTTTTCTTTCTTAGTTTCATTTTTCTAGTAAATTTAGACTCAAGTATTAGATAGATGCAAATTGTTTTTTAGTAGATGCAACTCAAGGTATCAATTGTGTGTTTCTAGTAGTCAGTTGTGTTTTTCCAAACTTTGTGCATTGGTAAAAGTTTAGTGATAGGCATCGTTCTAGGCTACAGATTTGGCTCACCTATTTAGATGTGTCATAGAATGTGACAAGTGTGGGTTTTCAAACATATGTGGTTTTCTACTAAGCAAATACGAGCTAATCTAGTAGATGTGACTCTAGGTTAAACAAATGTGACTCTAAATAAATTGGACTCAGTTGCCGACATATGCAACTCAAGTTTAAACAGATGCATGCAACTCTAAATAATAGTTGTGACTTTTTGGTGAACAGTTGCGGTTTTCTAGTGAATGACAATGTAAACTGGCTCTATTTCGTGATCAAATTTTGGAAAAAAAAGACAATCAGAGGAAAATTTATTTTTAGTTTGATTTTGACATTTAAAGAACATTAAATCTAATAACATACAAGCACATCCTAGACTATGATGGACAATATTTACTGAGTTCTCACTTGGGTTTTACCCTAGCTACACTTTTTCAAGGCAAATGACTAGTAGCTTGAACCCACTAGCTCCCCTTCATGGCTCAACACTTCATTTGGGGAAACCTGTGGATCCCAAATCTGAAAACTTGCACGAATCAAAGCAAACAAATTACATTGTTAGCCTAAAAATGCAAGATCATAATAAGAATCCCCCATAAGATCAAGTGTTTTTCTTCAAGTGTTTTCTTTTGACAGTTTGCTTCAACCATGGAGTCAAGTGATGTGGACATTTCTTGAATTGGATCATTGTCGAGTATCATTGGCAGATTTTGATCATGATTGAGAAGGGACTCTTGACATATGTTGATTTGATCATTGGATGGAGACATAGCTTCAATGTGCTCAACGATGGATTGATCTTGATCCTTGTTCTCAACAGTTGTCATTTTTTGTGTTTGTGCTTATGTTTGTTGAGTAGCTTGAGAGGATTGGGCAGCTTGAGAGGCTTGTTGAACTTGTCTTCATATGGGAGATTGTGAATGTCTTCAACCATAGAGTCATGTGATGTGGACATTTCTTGAATTGGATCATTGTTGAGTATCACTGATGGATTTTGATCATGATTGAGAAGTGACTCTTGACATATGTTGATTTGATCATTGGATGAAGTAGACATAGCTTCAAGGTGCTCAATGATGGATTTATTTTGATCCTTGTTCTCAACAATTGTCATTTTTTGTGTTTGTGCTTGTGTTTGTTGCATAGCTTGAGAGGCTTCGTCAGCTTGAGAGGCTTGTTGTACTTGTCGATCTTATCTTGCTTGTTGCGTGGCTAGATATTGTTGGATGGCCTTTTGGTATGATTGGTGAGCTTTTAGAGCAATGTCATATTGTCTTGTTGCATTTGGTTTTGGTGGTAGTGGTGGTGGATTCGAAATCATGTTGGATGTAGTGACAAGTGGTTGAGATACGCTCAGAGTGATCATGGTAGTGAGGGGTGTGAGATGTGAGGGGTGTGAGAGTGGTGGTTGGAATGATTGAAGGGATATTGATGGTTGGAATGACCTTGGTGATAGGTCCTTGGGAGACTATATTTTTATTTGGGATCAATGTTGTTGTTTGATTAGATACCATCTCTTGGTGTGATGTTGATGGTATATTCGAAGGATTTGATGTGATGGTTTGATTGGTGTTAGGTGGATTGATTTGGATGGAATGATTGGTGCTAGGTAAAGGGGGAAGCCCTAAACCAAGGAATGATATGGGCAATGGTGGTGGAGATTTCCCTTGGCGCAATGACTCAACTATTTCGGTAAGTGTAGCAATTTGATCTCACCAAATTTGTTCTTAATTTTGATCTTGACTCCCTTGACATAGTTAATTTGGTTTTTGTTCACATAGATTTGGAGTGTGTAGTTGTGTTTGATTTTGGACAATATTCTAATTTGTGATGACACTCAAATTTGGTATGATAGGTTGAAATTGCCATTGTTTATGTTTGGAATATTCGTATGATTTGCAAATGTATCCATCCCAATGTTTGCTAGATTCATGTTTCAAAAACTTGTATTTGGTACATTCTCTTTTGGCTTGTAGGGATTTGGTGGGATGAATTTGTTCGTTTAAAGGCTCATGCATTGATTATTCGATTGGTGGATTTGTAGGTTTGGATTTAGATCTCCCATTGGGAAATGTGCTCTAATATTTGATTTGGGCATACTCACACTTGTTGTACCATTAAAATTTGTCAAAGGTAATGATCTCATGTATGGTTTGTATAGATGTGAGGGTTGATAATCAATCGACGTTGTAAGGCTTTGAAAGTTCAATTGATTTGGATTACCCATGATGTATGGATCAAGTTTGTATTCCATGTTCCTCTTGTGTTTTGACCTTATTGCAAAAGTGGCCCCTAAGGTTCTTAGGACCAATGACGAGACGAACGATGAAAGGGGGTGAATGGTATGAGTGTTGAACGTTTAGGGACTTTGGATCAATGCTAGACTTAGGGATTTTGATTTTGATTGGTTTGATTTGGATAATGAACTTGTAAACCCTAAGATGTTGGATGTGATCTTAGGATGAACTTGTTCAAAGTATTGCTGATTTAATTAAATGTATGAGAAAGGATGCATTCCCACACACCTAATTAAACAAATGACTTTGATTTGATTTAAGGATGATTTACCCAAGTCTAGAATGATGTTTTCAAAGCTCTAAAGTTGTTTGGTGGGATGAAGATGAAAAATGTTTGGGATTTGGATGAAGTGTTTGATTTTGATCCTAGGAGACTTAGGGATACTTTGTTTACTAGGCCAAGGTATTAAAGAACACACTTTTCTCTAAGAGTAATGCAAAATCAAAAGACCAATGTTTGCATGAAAATCATATGACCAAAAGATATCAAACACATGTGTGGGGTCCAATTTGTTATCTTTGCTTAGGGGATTCCTTTCACCAAAAAGACACTTGATTATGTTTCAAATTAAATGTCCAATGTCACAACTTCTTTTCATCCCACAGAGTGCTATGTGGAAGTTCCAAGAAATCAGGACAAGGGTTGCCTAATGTTGACCTTTGTAAGAGCAAATTAAGATGTAAACCCAATTACTTAGAAACCTCTAAGGACATAATCCCCAGGGTAAGCAATAGTTCTTGGGTTTTGTGAAAGGTATTTTCTCTAACTAAGGGCTTTGAAATTCTGATGATGATGTTGAATGATGGTTTTCCAATGTTTTTGATAAACACACTGTGTTTTCAACCAAGCAATGTAACATCCTAGCTCAATTGGTACATTTTTCTTGGTGGGCTTGCCTCATGCCCTTCGTAGTAGAAGAGATGATTTTATATGCAACCAAGGATGAAATATAAAGGTATGTTAAGAATGAAGTCTTAACCTCTATTTTTCAACCAAGATCAGACATGGCAAGTAACTTCTTGGAATCTAAGTTCCAATGCACCACTTTGATAAACTCATTGGATGGACTGGTTGGCAACTACAAACAAGGTTCTTAATGACTCAAAATCGGGGACATGGCACCTTGCGAGCATCCAACAAGCCACTAAAGGCTTTAATCAATCCTACTGGGGGCTCTTATACGTTTTACTGTAGTACCCCATACTGAAAGACACTGTACAGCTAAGGCCTACATACCATGAGGACTTGACAGTTTAGTCTTATCCATTTATATGCTGGCCCAAATAAAAAATTGGTTGGAGTCACCTTCGAGTTCTCCTTTTGGATGTGTCTCTTAGGCAAGCCCCTCTAAAGGTAAACAATAGCAAGCAAGCACATCCATAGTTCGATTGACCTTCATTTAGAAACAAAGGAAGAACACATGCGATATACCTAACTCACACTCGCAAAGTGTTTTGTTCAATTTTACACCAAAATCAAAGTGTGTATGGGTAATTATTTACGCAACTTAATGTCACCAAAAGCCTTTTGATTCTCAAGATCGTCGTGAGGTGCGAGAGAAGTGCATACATCTTTTGATGATATTACTTTTTGTAAATAATTACAAAACAATAAAGTCACACATTCATTTTATCCTTCAAAGCAATGATTTGATTTGTTTTAAGCACCAAAGGAAAGATGAGGATTCGATTGTTCAATTTTAGTCTAAATTGAAAGTCTAATGAGTTTCTAAGTTTAGTTTTAACTTAACTTTGACAGAAAAAAATGATATAGTTTGCTTAAAATAGAAAATTAAAGCATGAAATGGAATCCCTCAAGCATTAAAAAATTCTTTAGGAGTTTCATGTTTGATGCTTGAATCTTTAAACTTCAATTTCGCTTTCATTTTCGTCAAACTCCAATTCTTGATTTTAACCTTCACCTTCGTTATCCTTTCGCTTTTGTTGTTTTCCTTCCTTGCTTTACCTTCATTGTCCTTCATTAGCCTTTATTTTCCTTTTTACCTTTAAGCAGATGTATTTAGTAGATATAAGTCCAATTTCAATTTATGTTTACCAACATCTCTGTGCCCCTGACTAGACAAACGAAATACACACCTAGCAAGGCACGCCTAGTAGATTTCATTGCCTAGTTTGTGCTAGAAAAACCTGCACAGGCCTATGCATGGGAGATGCTCCTGGAACCGACTTTCACTTCTCCAATTTGTTGAATAACTACTCCCAAAAGTGTGTCAAGATTGCATGGAATCCTCAGTTGTTATGCATTGTACCTTAGTGTAGATTTGGCATTGGCCCCTCTGCGTTGGTGTTGGATTTGGTGTTGACTGTACATGGACCACAACCTTCTGATAACAATATGACTTGAGACAGATGATGCAAAGGAAAGGGCTCTTATGGAATATTAGACTTACATCAATGGGCGGCAACCACATATCAGCAGAGTCTAGAAAAAATCATCAATTATGAGCATTTCAAATATGAGCCCAAAAACTAGGAATGCAAAAGTTCCAAGTGGTTTGCAATTCTTTTGAGACATATTGGGAGATTATACTACAGGGTTCAAGATATGGTGGACGTGCATTTTCATAACATCAAATAAGTATTGGTAGTATATGATAAAGGTAGAAATTGCATCTTAATTGCATGTGCTGAAAATTACTACCTCGTTAATATGATTCAAGGTATAGAGCTCCTTAATTACACGTGGCCATTCTACTTCAGGGATAGCCAAATTTTCACATATTTCTACAAGTTTTGTATTGACGATCAACCATTTTGCTAAAAGGATGCTTATCTCCTTTGTGTACCCTACATAGAGAAAAAGGTGCACAAAACTCCCATCCAAAATTTTAACATTTTTTCCACCAAGAACTTATAGAACACTAAATAAGTAACTTAGTAAATAACTGACAGAACTAGTTCACAAATTCTTTTCTTTATATACAATCAACTTGCTATCAGAAGAAAACACTTGAATCAATAACTGGCCTGCGTGACTAGATTCTAGTGAATAATAATTAATAAACTCTTAGCAATAGCAATCTGAAACCCATGACTACTCAGAATTAGCAACAGGTAAAGCTTGACCAGACAAAAGATGGATACCCGATAAAGGGGAAGCTTCTGAAATGAGGGTATTATCTGATTTACATCTCTTGCAAGAATAAAGATAGTCTTTTATGAGTGACAACACCTTCTGCAGGGATCTTTTATTAGATTCACATGTGAATCAGATGCACATCATTCAACGGTTAAATTTTCACTAGGAATCACTGAATAGTTGTTCATAGGAAGATGAGGGAGGTAAGGAACATGGGAATATGCTTGTGGAGAACAAGCTAACGCATTTGGAGAATATTAGGGAACCGCATACCAGATGTGGCATGGGGGATTGAGAAAGGATTGGTGTGCATGGGGTAACATAGATGGGGATTGTTTTCTCAATACCTAGCATATGAGTAGATCAAGTACATGCCGGTCTTACATGCAACCATGTGAAGTGATTCATAGTCAGCCAGCTAACATGGTTTAAAGCACTACCAAAATAAAACAACCACATCAGATTTGAACTCTAAATTAATGCATTCACTAGGTCTAGACAACACACATACTAGTGTTAAAATGGCATGGAAAGTATAAGAGAAGAAAAAATGTTGCTGTTGGCCCTAAATTGCATTGGGAAAGGACCTTATGTGGATTTCCAAAAGGAAACAACACAAATTTTGCAGACACTCATTTCGATTAACAAACCAATAGATTATGAATGTTGGGAGACTTGTCTGTGCCTACTACACAATATATTTCAAACGTTGTAAGAAAATAGACTAACGTACCTACTTATTTATTTATTTCATTTATTTTTTTGGCTATATGAAAGCATGTATGGATAGAAAACATTCCCATAAAAAATAATAACGTTCATTCCCACCGCTTCAATAGCAAAAGGCCAAAAGAAAAGACTAATGAAATCTTATAAAGATGAGATTAATCATGGCATGGATGAATCTAATTTTTTTTCTTTATGCCCTCCCTCTAGCGCCAGTATGTGGATCCCAAATCTTCAAACTTGAATGAATCAAAGCAAACAAATTACATTGTTAGCATAAAAATGCAAGATCAGAATAAGAATCCCCCATAAAATCGATTTGCATTGTTAGAAAACAAGGAAAATGATGATATAATTGAGCAAATACAAACACAAATAACTATCCCTATTCTAAAACAAGACAAACACTTGATCTTATGGGGGGATTGGTGCTATTTTGATATGGAAAATAACCCTTTCCCAACCCGTTTAGATAAGCTAATGATAATGATGGACAAGATCATTTCTCAAATGAAGAGAGTGACCTTACATGATCTTGGAGATAAAATGCTAAGATTGTGGAGTGATGGTGGGAAAAATCAGTTCTCAAGGAGAGTGACTTTGTATATGATTTGAGGATCAAATTGTGGAGGATTTGCTTAAGGATGAAGCCTCTATTTAAAGATTTTCAAATGCTAAGAGTGCCAAAAATGGAGGATGTGGGACTAAGATTGGACAAATGAGAGGAAGACACTTGTCAAGTGGTGAGTGGTTGATGCATGTGCAAGATTTGGGAAATGTGCCCAAGAGGGGGGAAATTTGAAATTTGAAATGAGAGTTAATGCTGAGAGGGGGACATGTAAGAGCTTATTAATTGCTTTGTTGGAGGGACAAGTCAACTTGTCATGTTTTTCAAACTTGAGGGAATATTCCCCATAAATGCCTTGTTGAGTGAAAATGAGGGTTTTAATAAATCAATAAATTGATTTATTTGTGCAAGTGGCAAAATCTAGAGAATGCAAGTGGTGAGGATTAGCATTTAATTAGGATTAATTAGCTAGGGTAATGATTAGGATGAGTTTGACCTCTTTGACTCAAATATTTGGATTTATTTAAATCAAAGAGGGATGGAAAATGCATTTGGGATTTAATTAAATAAAAGGCTTGATTTATTTAATTAAAAGGAGGGTGATGGGATCAAGTTGATTTATTTGATTTAAACTGATGACTTTAGGAGTTTGATAAATAAACTTGATTTATTTAATTGATGAGTGAATGTGAGGCATAATGTCAATTTGACATGTCTACACATCCAAGCTACAATACCCATGAAACTCCCATGGCATACTTCTCATCGCTACAATGAACTGTAAAAATGTGAGACGACTTCATAGGTCTGACATGATGCACCAATAAATAGAGGGTTTTTGGCCACTAAAGCCAAGGGCGTTTAATTTTGGCATTCTGTTCATGGGGTATCATCCATGCAGTGAGAGACCATTGATGCCCTTCTCGTCGAGACAATACTCATGATTCTTTAGCTTTCCTCAATAACCCACTTTTATATACCAGCTGGAAGTCGCTTGGGTTCAGCGTGTAACTAGTTTGAGTTGTCTTGGGGTGAGTATTTTTTCCCACCAAGATAGGCCCAATTTATAGAGTCAGTAATCGATTCTCTTACACCCAAGATCACATGAATATGCAAGGGTAGAGGATACTTCGATATACCAAATTGTGAGGGTAATAACAGAGCATACTTTCGCACCAAACATAGTAGATAGTAGTAAATTTTACTCCAAATGACAATTTTCTAATCTACCAAATAGTTTGTTTCAAAAAAAAGGTCTTTGACTCTCATCCCATAGAAAATTCATTAGTAGTTTTAAAATTTTATCTTCGACAGTAGTCCTGCAAGAGGGGTTTCAAAAACTTTTCTTCTACACTTAAATCTTGAAAACACTATGTTAACTCCCTAAACACACATTGCAAACCAAACATTAGCTAAAATAAAAACACAAAAGAAAGTTATAAATAAAAAATGAAACTTAAAAATTCACCAGTCAGATGCATCATTTTCTTTGTCAAATGCATTGTGGAATTTCACTAATCAATTGCAGCTCAATAAATCACAGATGCGTCAAAATTTTTTAGATGTGTTGTTTATTCTATTAGGTGCATTTCAGAATGTCAGTTGCATCATTTCTTCTGTCAAATGTGTCATTCTATATTAAACCTGCAAAAATTGAATTAAAGTCTACAAATTCATGAAGACGTTGTCTTCACGCTGGGTTCACCAATGTAACATCATGAAAAAAATGAAAGATTAAAGCACTCAACAATGTGATTAAGCTCTAAAGTAATCTAAAGTCAAACAACAAAGAACAAAGGAAATAAGTTAAAACATAAAACAATCTCACCAAAGATCGATGTAACTCCATGGACAACCTTTGTTTTCCTTCTTCATTTCATCATTGTAGTATAATTTCCCTTAGATTTTTAGTAAATGTCAAGTATAAACTTGATAGATGTGATTATAGCAAAATATTCAAGATTAAACAAGTAATTGCTCCAAAAGTCACAAGATTTCAGGAGGAGTAAAATGATGAAATATAGATCAATTTATAGAAAATTGATCATTCGAATGACACACTAGGATCGAAAGATAAATGGATGATTGAGATTAAAGGATTAGACATGCATTATGATAACTGTTAGTACTGACATAAGTGATAAAAACAAAGAATAGAGATAAAGATTAAATAATGATTTAATCTTTGAGTTTGGTATTCAAAAATAGAAGAATAATGTTTGCATGACAAAGATAAAGATAGATTAAAAGAAATGTTGTGTTCAAATGCACACACAAGATTTAATTAATTAAATAAAGATATTTAATTAATAAATGTTTGCATGCATATGAGTTAAAGCTAGATAACTAACTAGTTATGATAGAGAGTTTATTCGTGAAAGAAACTCAAACATTAAATTAGGAGATAACTGACTAATTTAAATAGATCTCGATTCAAGTGGGAATGAATACTTAGATAACCTAAACATTTATCTAAATATAGAGGAATGTATTAAAAATAGACCTTTATGAATTAAACGATTATTTAATTCAATATTTGACATTTAAAGAATAAATTAAATAAATAAGATTTATTTAATTGAGTGAAGAAAAGGTTAAAAGAATAATTAAATAATTAAAGTATTTATTTAATTATAGTTGAAAATATGATAAAAGGTAAATTAAATAAGAATGTATTTAATTTAAGAGGGAGGGTAATCTTAATTAATGACATAATTAAATAGAGAGGGTTTATTTAATTAATCGGGATTAGAATAAAGAAAATGTGAATTAATTAAATAATTAAGATTATTTAATTAATAGATGAATAAATGTTAAAGTGAATTAATTGAATAATTAAGTTTATTTCATTAATAGATGAGAAAGGACTTTAGAAAGTATTTAAATAATTAATGTTATTTAACCAGGACCATGAAAATACGAATTATGAAGAAATTGAAGTCACAGGCTTAGATCAAATTTTAGTGGCTATAGCATGTCTAATTCCATTCTTTCATGATTTTGGTTTAATTACCTAAATGGGGTTTTACCAAGGCAAACCCCATGCCCAAACATTCAACATTTCTTTTTCTCTTCTTGTGTGTTTACAGATTTAGGTATCTTGTAAGATTATAAATCATTGAAGATCAAGTTACAAAGTTGTCAAATTCCTCTTTTCAATAAAAAATTCAAAGATATCAACAAAATCTCATTATCATACCTGTAAATTAGAGTTTCAAAAGTGAACACCTGTAGAACATCAAAGTGTAGATCGGAAGCTCCAACATCCACTCTTGAATATTCAAAAATTCAAGTGGAATCATTCGCCATGGGTGGAAAATGAGTCCCATTTCCAAGTCAGTTTTGTGCTTTCTACATTTTCTAACACCCTTTTGACAGAAACAAGTTTCGGCTCAGTTTACCAAAACTGGGACTAATTCACCCAGAATGGCGAATGAGTCCCTCTAGGCCTGAAAAATGTTGTCAACAACATTTCAAAAACAATTTCCCAATCTACTTCAAGCCTTCAGGTGCACATTTTCTGTCTGATTCATTTCTGTTGCAATTTACTATTCATTCTTAGGTCATTGTTGCAATACACAATGTGTTTTCAAACAATTTGTTTTCCTTTAGTCAATCAATCTTACTAGTTTCTTGCATTCAAACATTACATCTAGACTTTTTACATCCTTTTTCCATCCACATCACATTAATCTTTGAATGTCAGCATAAGCATTTTTTTTACCACTCTTTCTCCTTTTAGGTGAAAAACCTTAGAAGTGTTAGAAAGCAAGTGGGTCCCAAAAATATATGTTCCATAAAGATTGGCCAAGAATATTCTATATACAACAAAAAAATGATATATTTTGGAAAAATGTAAAACCTATACCCTATGATATTCCACTTTCAGCACCCATCTCGGAAGGAAACTTTCTACATACATAAGGAAACAACCTTCCCTTCTAAACATCTAGCTTGAAAACATACAATCTAGTTTACATTAGGTTACCCTTGCTAACCTTAATATGTTGAATAAAGTAGAAATCCTACAAGCACAATCTTCATATGATTCACTAGAGGTAATCCTTGAAATAAAAAAATTATTGCATAGTAAACTAAACTAGATTAAGTGCATTCTATAGGTTATGCTAGAGACAATTAGTCTCTTTATCATGTTCTATATTCAACAATTAAAATGAAATGTTCATGCACATTTCACAACAAATGCATCAACATAGTAATACAATTATTTCCTTTCTTCTTTCTTCACGGAATGAATCATACATTATTGAAATAAAGAATTAAGTTGTTAGAAGAATGTATATCACATATATGTGTATATACATAATTGGTTTATGTATATACACATTTATGACCTTTGATTACAGCATTAAAGTATGCATATAGATTATTTTATTTAACAGATAAGAATCATATTTCATTCATAATATTATGTTTCCATTTCCATAAAATGTGCAGAAAGAACCATTAACATTATAAAAAAACCATTACCCTTTTTAAACCTTTTATCAAATCATATTTAAGTTTAAGGATTTTACAAGTATTACTTGGTTTCAGAAATAAACTCCTTCAAAAATTTCCACAATTATTATAAACTCCTTCAAAAATTTCCACAATTATTTACATAGAAAGTTAAGAACATCCTTATCATTCATTTAATGTACGTTCTTTTCCTTTTAATTAGGGGAGATGAGACACAAAGGTTGGTGAATCTTGAGATGGTTGCTTGATGAATGGGGAGTGGGTTTCATTCTAGAAATGCCCTATTGCCAGTTTACACTACTAAGCACCAATGGTGTGAACACCTTACATGTCTTTCACTTTATTGGAGGATTAAGGAAGTGATATAATAAAATGGGTCAAACCCTCAAGCAACACTTAGGGTCGATATGCACATACACGTCTTATGACATGTCTAGAGTAGACTTGAACAGATTAAAAGGAACATGCACATATGTGGAAAGGTTGAGTACCAAAGCAAGAAGGAAATATGCATACATTAACCCTCACGGATCAAGTATTTTGTTAACACATGATGGTACTAGTCTATTGGCCGCCATCCCCCTATCAGGTTGCAAGAACCATTAACAACTTCCTCCATTGTGATGGAGCTTTTATGGTGGGGCAACATCGGCTTATGAGGTCGAGACAAAGTGCTAACTGTATGGTCCCATGGGGGGGCTTGGGCTTCTATTTTCATGGATCAAGTGGTCCCATGGAGCAAAAAAAATTATGCTACAGGATTAATTGGAATCTCCTCCTGAAAAATAGCAGCCCCTACCTTTTAGGACTGCAAATTTCAGCGGGTGAAATTGAGGTGGGGCTAGAAATTGCCTCTACAGTTTAGGATTTTTTTAGGAATTTTTTCTGCCACTTGTCTATCACTTTGAATTTTAAATTCCTAAAAAGAACTAAAAAATGAGAAAATTTTTGTTTGTTTATTAATTTTATTAAAATACTCCACTTCATCCCTTGAATTTTGGAGCTCAAACTTTTAAGCTGAATTGCAAAATTGAATTCATGGGACCACCATCTTTAAAATATTCCTAAAAAATCTCAGCAGCACCACTGAAATTTTTTAGGAAGCCCCCCTCCATGGGACCGTACCCTAAGAGTCCATCGATTTTAAAGTTATACATTAAGAATTAAGTACATATAATACATGTAACCGCCCTCTCCATGAATGAAATGAGTCATCCATCGACACAATGTGTGTGTTCTTAATCGGAGGATAAAGACAGGGCATAAACCATACATGACACATTAAAAGGTGGTCTCTATCTTCGCGGGTTGTACACAAAATGGATCACCCCTGTGATTGCTTAAATCGTATTCAACTCACAAAGAGTCAATAATCACAATGGATTTATATTAAAACAAGAATTGTCTCTCCCGTGTTCAGGAGATATTACATGGGTCGAAAGCAATAAAACAATGAAAGGAAAACACACAGTTTGCTAATGATGGAACGGTAACTGAATGCTGCTCCAACGATGGGAATCGGCTCTCGGCTATAAGCTGAGTTCTCTAGTGGCTTATGCATTTAAATGCACGATAGAAAAGCCCAAAGATTGTGATAACAAAGCCTTAAGCCTACTTAATGCAACGCTAAAGAGACACTTGAGGTTCTCTTAGAGATTGGGCTAAGACAACAAGATGGTAACGATAGCAAACAAGGGTATACTAGTCCATTGTTTCATCATCATTAAAATAAAGGATTTCAAGAGTGATGAAATAAAATGTTTTTATCAGAAACAAATGTTTCCCAAAGATTTAACAATGCATTTGATGAAGGTAGAGAAGCCTTTGACATAATAATAAAATATTAGATATTAAATCATTCCTATGTTTGCCACCCAAAGCCAACCGATGGCTGAGAAGAAGATATGAATGGAAACAACAAGATTTCTTCCTCCCCACAAACTGACCCTTTCTTTCCTTTCTCACTTTTTCCTGGGGTGAAATCTCCACTTGATTTGAGCTATCCCTCATTTAGCATGATTTTCTTTCATATTCAATAAGAATGTGTTTCCTTCTAATTTAGGAACATTCACATAAAAATATTGTCCTACCAATTGCAAATTTCAATGTAGATACTATGATTTTTTAGTGGTGTGTGATCTAAATTCCAACATGCTTACCAATTGTCATTCGGCTAAGCACTCCTACCTCAACCATGTTCTTGTTCTTCAACTTGCTCATGCATTTGCACACTTGCACTTGCAAATTTTCATCAATAACATTAACTGATGCTCAAAACAAAATAACATACATCCTTCATGTTTGATCATAAAGTTTACATTTATAAACATTTTCAAATGATGTTGAAATCTTAAATTTATTACAAGCGAAAACTAATAAATTTTATTTTCCAATTATTTTAAATAACTTAAAATTATTAAATGTAAGCAAAAAATTTAGATGTGAAAGCATCCAACATGAAGAATAATTAACATGCATAGCAAGAAATATTTTATTAACAACCTATATTTTTCTAGCCAAAGAGAGAAATTTATTTCATCAAATGAATAGTTTATTCTTGACTTTATTAAGGTACCAATTCAACATGTCTGAAAGAGAAACCTCGATGCCAAATGGTATACCAAGATACCTCATAATTTCCCCATGTTTAATTTGTTTCCAATCATGGGGAATCCAATGGGGAATACGGCCAGTTTGGATCATCATAAATTTTGTTTTATCATGTGCAAGTTTAGATCCTAAAATGTCACAGTATAGATCCAATATCTCCATTGTGTTGAAGATATTATTTTCTAAATTTTGTAGAATTTATAGGTTGTCATAATTAGTATAGTGAGAATTAATTGTTGGCCCCACAATTATTGTTTAACCAAAAGGTCGACCTATTAATGCCCAATACAACTGCTAGAGTTAACAAATCCATGAGAGGTGGTTAGTCCATGTACCAAGGGGAGAGTTGACCATCTGCCAACAATCTCTCCCCCAGTGTTACCCAAGTGGATTCAAACCCGACACCTTTGGCTCTAATCCCAACTATTTGTCCCACGGTTGTCGTTGCACCAAAAGGTCAACCTACTAATGCCTGATACAACTACTAGAGTTAATGGATCCACAGGAGGCAGTTTCTCCATGTCACAAATCCCAAGGGTAACATTGACCATCTACCAACATTAATTACAATAGCATTATTAGAAATATAGATTCTTGTGACCAGCTTCATATCATGAGCACTTTGAAGTAAATAACCCAAAGCATGATTCATAAGCACATAGAGATAAGGAGCTAAGGGACAACCTTTCTGGATATATGTTCACAAAGGAAATAGATCTGTCATCACTTTATTAACAATAATCTGAGCATTAGGATCCCAAAACAACATTTGAACATGAGCTTGAAGTTTGGGGCCAAAACCCAACAATTCAAGCATTTAAGAAGTGAGTCGAGTTTAAAATCTACCAACAATAAAACCTATTTCCTAATGACCAAGTTTTCTGTTGTAAGAAGGGTGATAGGATGCCAGCTCTTCTTTATCCCTATTTCTAATATGTCCTTAGAAAATCTAAGACATATTAGTCCATTGACTATGTCATTTTAGTTTTAGCCAAGCACATTTTCATTCACATGACATGCATTGAGATTCCTATGGAGATAGAATAGTAGATCTATCTCAAGGAAATGATTCTTTGTCCCTTCTTTCTTACAAAAATAGTTCCCTTCATCTAGGGTGAAAACAAAAGAGTGTAATGAAATGTCAAAAACATATTTGTAAACCCACCCAAAATGAAACTATATTTTGCTATAAAGATCATTTAATTTCTTTTTCTTTTTTGTAATTACAATAGCTATCTTTTAGATATTCTCATTAGAAGGATAAAAGGGAAAATTTTCAACCTTTCTCTAGTTGACCTCTAAATTTTTTTCCTTTGTGTATTTTCTCATAACAAATAATTTTTGTTAGGATCTAAGGAAAGTAGTGAGTCTTAGAATTTATTATTCCTATAATGTGATAAACCACTTTTTTTATGAATGTTTAGTCTTAGTCAGTTCGATGGAAATTCAAGGACATGATGTAAATTGATATTCTAAAGATAAGGATGAAATTTATACTTATTTTCATCTTCACTGATAAGGAAGATTTGTAAAAAATGAGAATATAATTAGATTTATTTTATGAGTCTCTTTTAATAGTAAGTTCATGAATAGAGTAGAGAATGGAAAGGCTTGGATGAATTAAAATCTATCAAGTTTGATACATTTATTTTAGTTACAACCTTGTAGTTGGGCTAAGGTAAAACAATGTGATGAGTGACTAGATAGTTTCTCAAGGATGAGATCATGGGTTTTAAAATATCTTTTGTAATGCATCCAAGCACTATTATCATCGTATTAGAGTTTATCATTCCCTATTCAACTTGTTTCTTGTCCATATTAAAGTCTTGCCAAAATTTAATCACTTTGACTCCCATGCAATGCTAGAAATGAACGTGCTCATTATTATCATTTAGCCATAGACAAAAACTAATCAATATGAAACTTGAACAAGGATGAAACCCAAAATCCATCTATTTGAGGGGTCCTATCCTTAATTAGAAATAAGATCTTGAATTGTAGGGGTGAATTCTAATATCGTACTCCCACAAACTTCAAGATGAGAAAAATAAATGAAATTGACTTCCTTCTAGATGATTTAAAGGAAATGATTATGTCAAATTCAACTGTAGCTCCACAAATTTTATCTTCTTGAAGAAAAAGCAAATACTGCTACCATTTGATAAGCCTATCTTTTGCCTGATATCTTCAACTTGGGATAGAAATATCTTCCACATTCCAAGATAAGATTTTGAACTTAGTTGGGTTTGCAATACAAAGTCTATCGCATCTATGATCAAACCCAATCTTCTTTAAGAATATTGACTCAACTTCATGAATCATAGGGGTATTTCAATTCTTCCAATTGAGAATATATTCTTTGCTAAGTTATATTATAAGATTTATTTTCTCATTTTCCAATTCACTCTTATCCTCATTACTAGCATAAACCTTAATAGGGTAACCTCTATAGACGGTGGACACAAGCAAGTTGCTTGAAGAGTAGATGGATTCTTTAAATTATTACACCATCCTTTAACATTTCCTCCTAGGGGCATTGCTATATATGATGTTGCTAAGGGAAAGGAATTTTTCTTGTTTATCAAGATGAACTAGTGAAATCCAATTGATAGTCTCTATACTTTTATATAAGATTTGATTATATAAAACCAAGACCTTATGAACATTTGATGCATAAGTAAACTTTGACATAAACTTATTCATTAAACTATATTATATTGTGAATGTAGAATGATTTATACCATAGCTTATTTGGCTTGTAAGTTGGTGTGCTCCGTGAGTTGTTGTTCGATGTAGTTTTTCTTTCCTTCACAGTCCCCTTATTGAATTGCTATTTATTTATTTGCAATCTTTCTTTCAGCTTTGTTGAATACAGAAAAACATTTATATATAAGAAGTTTGAATTGATTAATTTGACTTAAGATTTTTTTATCTGAGCAAAATAAATTATTTTCAAAATGTCTGAAAAAGATAATCTCTACTGACGTGACTGTAGCTTAAAAAATAATTTATATAACTTTAATAGTCACATCTTTTTTAATAAGAATTGACAAAAAATTATCATAAATAGAAGGTATTTTTCACAACATGTCAAATTTTTATATTACTATGAGAATTCAACAATATAATTTTATGAGTCAAACTCGTGAAACATGAATCAATCAGTTTCACTCTAAAACTACAGGATTAAATCCTGATAGCAATATCACAAAAGTTTATCGATATGAACATCAAGACAAGCGTCCACATAAGATAATTACCAACCCCCTTGACTTTGTGGTTTGACTATACAACCGCAACCATCTCTCGCTACAGTTTTGAGTAAGGATCGCAACCTCTACCTTCGGAGACGCTCTCAGTGTCAAGAAAGACGCTACTTGACTTCACACAAACATTGGCATTGTCTGAAGGGGATACTTTGATTAAAGTCGGTGATTAATTACTGCCATCGAATTTGATCCACAATAAATTCTAAGCATGAATACAATCACAGCTATAAATTCGACGTGATGTTTCTCTTTCACCTTAGAAGTTCTCTTGAAAGTTCTTTCCGTCGCTGAAAATATGGCGATGGCAAAGAGTTCAAAATTATGCTCAATTCTTATTTTGCAGTTACTGTACTTGTTCAACTGAAGAGTAATGGTGCTGCAGTCCAGGCTGGAGATACTCTTTCGTTGGGTACATCGCTCAAAGGAAATCAGACAATAATTTCAAAGAATGGCACATTTGAATTGGGATTCTTCAGCCCAAATGGAAGCAACTGGTATATTGGCATCTGGTATGGAAAAATACCAGAGAAGACGATTGTTTGGGTGGCTAACAGGGAGACTCCCGCGAGAAAGAGGTCTGGCGTTTTGAAGCTGTCAAGAGAAGGTAATCTGGAACTTTTTAATGCAGAGGGCGCGTCTCTTTGGTCAGTTAACACGTTGAAGAAGGTCTCCCGGGCTCTGATATTAGATTCTGCTAATTTTGTAATGTTGAGCGATAACAATAAATCTGAAACTGTTTCGCAGAGTTTCGACAATCCTGTAAATACATGGTTGCCAGGGATGAAGTTCGGTGGACAGCAAAAGCTAGTCTCTTGGAAAAACTCACTGGATCCCGCTCCTGGGCTTTTCTCCTTTGGCATGGATCCGTCCGGGGCCAAACAACTCGTGCTGACATGGAACAATTCTGTACAGTATTGGGAGCCCGGAACTTGGGACGGCAAAATTTTCAGCAAACTTCCAGGAATGGCAAACGTGGGAAAGGGCTTCCATGTAAGCGCTGAAAGTACGAGCTCTGGTTTGTATTTTAGTTATACATTGATGCCTGAAAGCACTGTGCTCTCACGTTTCGTCCTAACCAAGTTTGGAGGACTGCAACTCAATGCTTTTATTGATGGCAATAAATGGAACACGTTCTGGTCTCGGCCTGGAGATGCATGCGCCATATATGGTCTCTGTGGTGCTTACGGAAGCTGCAACTCCAACAATCTTCAGTTCTGTAGCTGCGTGGAAGGCTTCATACCCACAGACAACGGCGCCTGGGATTCGCAAGACTGGAGTTCCAGTGGCTGTGTTCGACAGAACCCATTAAACTGTGATGCCAAAAATGGCAGCACTGACAGATTCGTCGAACTCAGTGTAACGTTACCTGTTGATTACTCTTCCTCATATCCTGCACCAACAAAGAAAGGTTGTCAGACAGTCTGCCTCAGCAACTGCTAGTGCACTGCGTTTACTTTCCATCCGCCTTCTGGGCCCTGCCAAATCTGGTCCGGAGATTTGATATACATGCGCAACTCTCCTCTGTCAGAAAGCAGTTCAAATGTCTCCGTCCGTGTAGGTGCCTCTGAATTTCCAACGAAACGCAAAACAATTAGTATCATGGGCATAGTGCTTGGTATTGTTGGTGCTCTCACCGTTGCTTTGGGTATCTTTTCAGTTTTAATCTGGCGAAAACGTCAGCTAGCACCGATGGATAGGTATGCAGATTCCTCGAACTCATTTCTTAGAGTGTTTAGTTACAAGGAGTTGAAAATTGCAACAAGGAATTTCAGGTCTAAGTTGGGGAGCGGAGGATTCGGCTCAGTGTTTAAAGGATCTCTATCAGATGCTACGCTTGTGGCCGTCAAGAAAATGACGGTACGATCACGACAAGATGAGAAGCAATTCCGAGCAGAAATCAATACTCTCGGAAATATACAACATGTGAATTTGGTTAGGCTTCAGGGGTTTTGTGTAGAAGGATCGGAAGGGTTACTGGTTTATGATTACATGCCCAACGGCTCTCTGAATTCCTTTCTGTTCACAAGTGCGTCCAAAAGTAAAGGAAGGGTACTCGACTGGAAGAACCGATTTGAGATCGCGTTAGGCACTGCAAGAGGGCTACTTTATCTCCACGAAGGATGCAGGGATTGCATCATTCATGGCGATGTCAAGCCCGAAAATATTCTGTTGGACAGTAATTTGTCACCGAAGTTAGCAGATTTCGGGTTGGCAAAGCTTGTGGGTAGAGATTTTAGCCACGTGTTGACCACTACAAGAGGAACGAGAGGGTACTTGGCTCCAGAGTGGATCTTTGGTCTTCCCATCTCTCCAAAGGTTGACGTCTACAGTTTTGGTATGACGCTGTTGGAAATCGTTTCGGGGCGAAGAAATATAGACTTAAACGTGCAAGATTCAAGTAACTTTTACTTTCCCTCATGGGCTGCAACTCAAATTTACCAGGGGAACACGATTAATATTGTGGAGGAAGGTGTTGCAGAGGAGGCAGGTATGGAAGAGGTGAGAAGCGCATGCGTTGTAGGGTTATTATGCATTGAAAAGGACGAGGAGGTGAGGCCAAGCATGAGGGAAGTGGTGCACATGCTGGAAGGGAAGATGGAGCATCGAACTCTGCAAGTTCCGAGCTCTGCTCTGGACAAGCATACAGACCAAAGTGACACTGACAGATATAGCAATGGAAAATAAAGTCACCTGTTATTTAGTGGTTTGCTAGTGTACCTATTAGTATTTTAATAATATCACAATACTGGAAAGTGAAATTGAAACATTTAATCACATTCAATAATATAGATCAATAAGGAAAACATTATTAACTCTGCGCAAAGACTGAGCAAACAGTAGCGTTGGAAATAAGGAATTTTTTGTATTCTATTACGCTGTATATAAAATTATGCTACACTTAATTTTATATAAAAGAGGTTAGAAGACAGTGATCAGGCTGTACAAAAGAAATAAAACTAGATTAAACAAAGCTAAGGAAACTCACGCAGTACACAAACTGTAGTTTATTAAAAAGGACAAAAACAAAAAACTGAAAGCAACTAATAAAAGGAGTTGATCATGCATTATTCATGCAAAAACGTTGTTTCGAATGCAATCCCCCTCTGCATATACACTACTACATAAACCCAGTTTTTAAGACATTAATTTAAGACAATATATTAGTTTTGTCTTAAATATATTTTTAATTCTTTAATTGTCTTAAATTAAGACAATATTTTTTTTTATTTCCCTCTTTTTTTCATTTTCCCTCCCTTAATATTTGGCATGCATTTTCCTTTGTATGAAGCTTTTCCTTTGAGTAACTTTGCACAAAACAAAACAACGCGAGAGGAATCAAAGAATAGAGGCACCAGGAATAGAGAAGAACAGAGGCACAGGAACAAAGGCACGGCCGGCACAGAGAACAAAACGGTGTTTTCCAATAACGACAAGGTTTTTTCATTAGAAAGGTCAAGGGGCTTTTGAGGAAATCGAAAAGGCGCGAAGTTCAGGAGTCTAGGATCTTGGGCAAGCGACAACAGTAAAGCTTTTACAAAGGGCCTTTCAGTGATAGACCAGGTTTGCCCGTATTAACACAACATGCTCTGTCTGACACTTTTGCACTGGATTTTTTGGCTTGACTAGGCCCTAACACATCAGATCCATGGCCATAATAAATGAATGGAGGATTTGTGGGTTTGTTGCATGTTCTGTTGTACTGCATGCATAGATTTGGGCATTTTGTGGGTTGCTTGTGATAATGGGAGAATGGGGAGTTTTCCTTTTCTGTTGCTGTATTGCAATCATTCATTCAAAGTTTAAACCATATCATAGTTATCTGTGTAGGTTCAAAGCCCTGTTTGGTAGATTGTTCATAGAATCTCTGTAAATTTTTAAGGTTTTTCAATATTATATTGGAGTTGTGGCCGCAACACTCAATCTTGTTGATTTCAAGTCGCAAGCATCAATAGGATACCAAAACTAAAAAAAATAACCAAGTTTTCTGTGGGAACGATAACACTAGCTAGATGAGAAATAGTAATGTATATTAACAGATAGTCTCATAGAATAATACAAATCACAAAGGCCCCTGCTATGCTATAATAGGAAGGCAAAAAGATTTCACTATAAAATGAGCTTCTCAATAAAATGACTAATCAGTCAATCACATCTACCTCCAACAGTGAAGCACATGACATACCAAGTGTACGACATAGCAAAACAAGCACCTAGTATTGCAAGATCTATTGTCAATGAAGTGCAGAGTAATGGTATAATTGGAATAGCAAGTTAGAAAATGAAGGTTTTTAGCAGAAGGTATGAAAATGAACCTTCTGCTAAATATCTGTATGCCAAATATGAACCAGTTGTGAAGAATTGACTGTCTTTGTCTGTGACAAGCTCCTTAAGCTTTCGTTGTTCCCCTAGCTTGTTCACATCTTTATACCAACAACTACGTATTGTTCTGACAAATACAATCACATTGTTCTTTGTTTGGCTGATAAACATTACCAAATAACAACTTTTCTACCACTAGTGCCAGTTGAGAAATTCAAGAAAGCATTGGAGACGAGTTTGGAAGTAAACAAGGCAACGAATATTGATACATCTGTTAGCAGTTAACATGAAATCGTCTGTGGCATTCTACTGTTATCATGGTTCTTGTGTAGTAAAAAGAATATCCCCTTGTTGGTGCGTAGGTAGTGGTTATCCCCATCTTAGTCTAGTTCAGAGCACTTTGTTTTCTTTTTAGAGTTGGATTCTTCTTCAAATGGTTTGAAAAATTGTGTATATATCGAGTCTTGTGCAACTAGTATAAATGTATTCAGAAACTAAAGTTGGCTACTACTTTGTGCCTTAATAATTACCGAGGATGAAACATGTGTGAAAACCACCATACATTTTGTATCAAAAAATCTTGATAGTTAGAGCGAATTCATATAGTTATTAATTTGTTTTATTTTGTGTGAATTGATTGGTATGTTATGTATTTCGCTATAATAAGAAGGAAGAAAGAATCTATATTGAGTTGTGATTGACTGATGAGCTTCTTAATAAAGTGACTAACAAAAACTATCAAAATTTTTAGAGATTTCTTCAGTAAAATAAGCAAAATGTTTCAGTTTATACTTTATAGTGTTTTGATATGTAGCTCATAAAAGAGGTGCCTTAACCACTACAAATTATAGTTAAATTTGAAGGTAGTTGGTTCATATATTTTCTCATTGAGCAACTTAGCATTGGACTCATTGAACACACTAGGAAGAAGTCAGTGGAGTCCAATAAACCAATCTCCTATGACAAGGAATATACTTAAATTGATACAACAGATTCGCATGCAACATTACCAGAACATGCATATCACTCTCCAAGATTAACTAATCACAAATTCTATATACTAACATGAACACCTGTACAAGAAAGTGTAACAGATTGGCATCTGGTTAACAAGTGCCTTAGAAAAGCTTCAGATGATAAGGTGAAGAAGCTCTATAGTTTTTTGATGTACAAATGCTGGAGACATACATAATTGCAAATTAGTACTTCACAGTCAACAATTGACTAACAATATGATGCATGTAGCTATTTTATAACAGCTTCAACATTGCAATCTACAAACATCAGATGCTCACCACATTGCAATGGAAACATATAACGTTCAGCATACAAACTATGAGAAGAATATTTTCAAATCAGATTTGTATTAAATTGATCATTCCTTCTTTAATGGAGTTAATCAAATTTGTATTATCCTATATTTATATTGAAGTGGAGTAATCAGATTTATATTCTCCTATACTTATATATCGTTCCAGATGTGATTGGATTTTTAGCAGTACATTGCTTTTGGAATTAGGAAATCAAGCCTTTGTTGGAGTTTGATGAGTCTAAGACATCTGCAGAGTCAAGTTTAGTTGATTCCTCTCTACAAGTCAATGATTCAACCCATGTGGTTGGCAAGACAGATCACAAATCAGATTAGCAAGATAAGGAAGGCTGTGAAAGTAGTCATGGAAGTTTGTTCAGTGCTTGAAACTAGAGCAGTATCTTTCTTGACATCATATTTAATATTAATTAGTCGGCACAGGCCAATCTATGCTGTTGGCATTTTTCGTCTCAAAAAACACGGTGGGGTAGCTGGAAATTTGTTATGTTTTCAAATATAATGGGATTTGCTTTATAAAATTTTCTAGGCAGTTTAACCAGAAGGCACACGCCTTCATTTTGCATGGCATGTGCTATTTTTTCTAAATTTAGAAGTAGCCCATGAGATATGATTAATCGAGATGGTTCATGCGCTCCATCTTTGCTTGGACATGTGCTTTTGAGGAAACAAATGGAGTAGTATTATTAATAGCAAGGATGATTGTGGGCAGGGACCAATTCCTTAATTGGGGTAGTTATCCTTGCTCTCATTACATTTGTTTCTACGAAGTGTTGGTCATGAGAGAGGATACCTCAAATTTTATCAACCTCCTTTTTTGTATTGTTACAACTGATTACATTCATAGATGATAGATTAGGATTTAGGAATTTCAATCATCTATCTGCCGGTCTACCATCTCCCACCTATTCTTACAGAGCTTTTTTAATTAATGAATAGCTTCAAGCTCTGGTAGAGTAGCACTTATTTCCTGGTTTGGTCTAAACATGAGATATCGTCTATCAATGGTTTTTTTATTTTCTACACAACAAAAAATCATATATATAAATAGTTCATTTGTTTGGTTACTCTATATGAATGTGATAGAAAAAAATATACCTAGTAAAGAAGCCAATAATGAGAATGCCATCTCATAACATCTTATGCTCATTCATGGCTTCCACCTATTTATAAGAAACACAGACAAAAGAAACTATTAACATTTAAAAAGGCTTTACTCTTTTACAAAACTATACTTTTTATTTCCATTCCACAAAACCAAAACATGTTAGAAGAGTTACAGAATTAAAATGCATGTGTTCAACAAACTCCAAAATTTATACTAGAAAGTTAAGAGCTTATGCATTTCCAGTATGTATACATTATCCAATGCCTTCCACTCTTTAGAAAGTCATGCCAAGACCGAGGAGAGCAATTGTTTTTGCAGACACTAGACTATAACTAGATGAAAAACTAGTTCCTGTAGTTCGGACTCCATTACTCTGTTGAGAAGGAGATGGTGAAACAACATGAATAGTTGGTGATAAAACTACAGTTATTAGTTTTTGCCCATGTGCATAGTGAGTAGGAGCTCCACTGATGAAGAAGAAAGGACTAGGACGACGAAGTTTAATGACTATGTTACCATCACTATATGATGCAGTAGGATTAGAAGTATTACAGGAGTAGTAGGATTCATTTGTCACCACTAGCACTGAATCCTCATTTGGGTTGTACTTGAAATCTACAAAAACATGTACAAAATATATTAAAAGTACATAATTGAGTTAATGGATTATTAGATTAGTCAGATAATGATCCTCTGTTTTTCTCATAGGATGGATCCCTATGGCAAGTAATAATATTGCCTTAATATTACATTATATTTACCTTATTTGGTTAGACTTAAAAATTGAGTTACATTTATTATCCATTTAAAAACTAGGTTTTTTTGGTTCTTTTTATAAAGATCATTTTTCTTGAGCACTCTAGTTTTGGGTCTTTTTCTCTTGCAGAATAATTCCAGGATTGGAAGACATATTAAGATCATGTGGATCAAATTATTTTATGTATAAACTTGGTAAATCATTTATTTTTCGTTAAACTTTTTCTTGAATGCACCATATATATTGTTGCACCATATATTTTGTTGTGGCTAGATTGTGTTTACTGTTTTTGTAATTGTGATATTCTTATGTTTATCTTTAACAAAATTCTAATGTATTTTAAGTTATGTATTCTAAGTGGCTCATCCCTCATTTTCTTTTGCATTTTATATGGACTATTAGTAAAACTATCAATCATAAATGCAATCTTCAATGCATGAGATAAGATTCATGTGTAAAATATCAGAGCATAAACAATCATTAGAAGGAAAAGAAAAAAGTTATAAGTATTAGATGGTAATTGCAAGTTAATTGTTATTCCTACATTGTATTGAGTGATTTATTACTACCATTGCATTAACTAGCTGCACAGATTCTAGGATATTAAAAAAGTGAGACACATGGAGGGATCTGAGCCATTCATTTGCAAATGGATTGTTAAAATTCTATCTTTCTATGAACTCATTACAAAATGGTTTCAAAATAGCTTCTTTTTAATTGTATAGCACTCGTGAGAAAGATATTTAATTACTCTCTCTAGGGCAATCAAGGCTATACATTTACATTATCAAAGATTTGGTGTTTTATCACCCATGAGAGGTTTTCTCCTAAAATTCTGCATTTATTTAAGTTATTTTGTGTATGATGCCTATGAGGGTTTACTCTATGAAAAAATTTGTGAATGTTAATTGGTTTCTGAGTCTGTTGAGGCAATTTCATAAATAAATGAACAAATTTTAGCTAAATTAAAGATATTAAAAGAAAAAAATTAGAAAATGAATTTGTAGAAGATTTGAAAACTTTGTGTAGGGCTAAAAAGAGGATATATCAAGTATTTCAACTTTATGAAGTCCTTTTGGGGTTGGTACCTAGGGGTTTACAACCTAACCATGTATTTAAGGAAATGCCATAGTGTAGTGTGAAACCACAAAAACTTGAGTATGATAGTTACTAATTCATTCATTTGTTGAGTTCTAGTTGTAAGGTACCTTGTCCTTGATTGGAGGGAGAATATCACGAGGGAGGGCGATGCCATAACTAAACATCATAGACAAATGGTATGCTAATTTTTTAGTTAGTGAGCTTTCACCATCTTTGTGCTTAGCCACTAGTTTTTGAGTCATCTCCCTTAGTCAATGATGTTGGCCAATCATTATTGAGTTGTTGATGTATGATTTTGACAATATACTATTTCTAGTAAAGTATATATATATACTGATGTCATTGGCCAATCATTGTTGAAATGTCATTGTATGGTTTTGTTAGTGTAGTATTTTGAGTGAATTGAGACTTTGGTTGATATTTAAGGTAGTATTGATTGTGTGTATGTGTGTTTTCTTAGGCCATGTCATATGTCCTAAGGTGCTTAATCATCCTAACCTATCTTACAAATAATACTCCATCTCAATCATCATTAAATCAACAATAGAGTTGACTTTGTCACGGATCTGGAGGGAACACATGTTACAAATTGCAGAGTAATCGATGGTTGGATATGTTTGTTGAAAAAATCTAAACATTAGGGCATAAAATAATAAATTGTATGCAAGAATGGAAGTGTGGCATTCATCCTACCATACTAGGGCTAGTATGGTGCAGTGGAAGTTACACCACTCCATCTTAACCTTGAAGGGGTGTCATTGTCACGAGTGTGGCACTACCCATGTGGTAGCAAAAACTTATTAAACTAGAGTTTGAATAAATTTTGGAAAAGTATCTTAGGTAGTGACTCCATTAAGAGCAACTTACTAGAGTGGAGTATGGATAACATACAAGAAAAAATAACTTGGTTAATAATTTTTTGTTAGATATTATGATCTAGAGAATTATGTTTCTTAATTATTTATTTATTCAATAGAGAGTGATATTGATGCAATTGGAGCTTCGTATCGAAGGTAGAGAGGTCTAATTGGAAGTATAATTTATACTCTTGGAGTGGGTTAGAAAGATTTTTTTATAG
This sequence comes from Sequoia sempervirens, assembly GCA_007258455.2. Taxonomy (NCBI): domain Eukaryota; kingdom Viridiplantae; phylum Streptophyta; class Pinopsida; order Cupressales; family Cupressaceae; genus Sequoia; species Sequoia sempervirens. Next base: position 34,079 of record VDFB02134644.1, on the reverse strand, counting down.
ACTACAAAGGGAGTTGGGGAAATAAATCATGCACTTCTTAGATCTCATAACCACATGTATGTAGAGTTTCATATAAATTTTCTTAGTCATTGTGAATAAGAGATTGTTCTTTTTATTGAAATGATATGATGCACCTCATGATATTACAATCTTTAGGGTTTTTATTAAAATCTACTTTGTTCTTTAGGGTTTTTTGTTTGATATTCGTAATTTCTTCTGTTTGTGCAATTGAAATGCTAAGGAACGGACAAACGGCAAAACATTACTATGATGGTGCATGAGGTAAGTTTGAAAATTGTCTTTTATAGGTTCAATTATCTTATGTTTTGTATTATATTATGTTAATTTATGTTTGTGGAATACAGGCCATCTCTAAAGTTGTTCCAACCCCTAGCACGCCCTTTAGTACATTTATTATTATGCTAGCGGTAAGATTTGATCTAGATTCTTGTGCATTTAATTAACTTATTTCACCTTCTATATTTTGTTAATATTTGTGTTTTTGTCACAGGGCATTTCTAGAGTAAGTCCACCGAGAATGTATCGTGTTGGCATGCAAGATACGACTATGTCATCTGATACACCCAATGTTATGCAAAAGGTAAGATTCAATCATATGTTTCTATGGGTTTGATTATGTTATTTCCCCTATTATACATACTGCCTCCTTTTTCTTTCCCCATTATGCAACTTTGCTAATTTGTAAGGATTGCCACCATAGGTAGTGTCACAAGGCATTTGGCATGATAATAGTCATACCTTGTTCCATTAACCTTGATACTATCTTTTGCATAGGTTTCTAACTCTTGTAATGAGTTAAAAGTCACACATTTAGTACTTCTTATACAAACATACTTGTAATCTCCCCTTGAATAACTCCTCAATGATATGTCAAATCTGACCTTGACACAACCCTTGCATGATTCCATGAGACTTCCTTTTGATGTTTAACTATCCACTGAAAGTGTTTAAAACCTCCTATACATACCTTTATGACAATGTACCATATACTTGAAGGATTTTGACAAAAAATTAACACACAAAACCTCCTTCAAGGAATGTTGAATAGGTCTGCAATCAACATATATATACTGCTGTCCTATACTTGAAATCCTACCCTTATGCAATGTGTGGGGCAGAGAAAAATAGCTTGACTAAAAATTGTGCACTGTCACATAATATAAAACATTGTTATGGAGCTCTTTTGGACCTTAAGACTACCCCCTTAGGTGACTGTCACATGCATTTGACCAAACAATGTACCTTAAAACCCTATGTTGCACAATCATATGCACTATATTGCTATCATGCAATCATTGGAAAAGTTGTTTCATAAGCCATGCCACAATGCTATCTCTTCTTGGTTTTATTCATTGCTTAAGGATCAATCCTTTGTACTGCTAGCTTATGACTACATTCTTCAAAAACTGCTCACTGGATCCTATGCCTTTGATAATTGTCCTCATCTACCTTTTATGATAGCTACAAAGGGTATGACTGCTAAACATTATGGTAGTTGTCTTTTTTATGATTATTTATGATGGCTTCTCCAAACAAAAAGCTTCCATTATTGAACACAGACTATATCTATCTCTAAAACCCATGCATCCAAACTTTCATTTGGAATGCTCCTTGAAACCTTTTAGACTGTGAATCTTGAATGTTGTTCATGGTTTTAGCTTGAACCTTGCCCACATGTGAGACTATTGCTCTTTAAAAACCCTTGTCAAGGATCAATAAGATTTTTCAAGGATCATACTCTAGCTATTTAAGTCCTTGAATAGTGGCTTTTAGCTATTTAGATTTGAAATTTCACCAGATTTGAGAATCATGTCACTTGGTTGATGTGCATTAATTGAAGATTTGATGGTTTTTGAAATCAGCCTCCCACAAACATTTTCTTGGCAACTTTAGTTATTGGTGGATCATTTATCATGGAAGGTGTTATTTTCACATGTTGGTTTTTTATTGTTGTTAATTTGTTGAATTGTAATTCAGATATGTGTAGTTTTCAATCTATTAGATTAAAAAGCAATCTTTTTAAATTGTTATTTTTTTCCAGGTGCTTCTCTTGTTGTAGCATTAGGTGTTGTTTGGAATTGTGCTATAGCAGAAGGAATGACTGTGTGTGATTATTTATGGAGTGGTCATGATCCTACTTCTGTGGCAGTCATGATGGAGGTATTATATTAGTTAGAAAAGGAAGCCACAGGAAGAAGATAAATAATTTTTTCTTTTTTTCCATATTATATATGAGTTTTCCTATTGAAACATGATCATTCTGAAGGTATTTTTTGCCAATCGATTATTCTTCCAAATCATTTGTCATTTAAAGCAGGAAATTCAATTTGCTTCAGAAAATGTGAACTATTTTTTTTAAACATTAGAAAAATAGAAGGTTTTGAATAATATTTATATTTGAACATTTCAGGATATTAAATATTTGCAAAGGTTTATCAACTCTTTAAAAAGTTCCTTTAATACTACAAAAGATTTATTCACAAAAAAAAATTATTAGCCTTCAGGTTTATAATTATTTATGTCACATGCTTGTAGTAATCAAAATGGTTGTCGACATCTTGTCTCATACACAATCTGATGGTCACATCATGACATAGACAACATATGGTTTTGGTTTTGGCCGCGTGATGAGGCTGATTTTTTTTCATGCAAATATCTGATTAGAAAAATAACTGGTGGTTCCTTGCTTTGTACTAAATGTATCTGATTAACAATTATTTTGACAAATCAGTCAATCAATATGATCATAGTCTGAGATTGTGTGACCATAAGATATGAGGAGTTAACATTTGAATTTGCATATTGTGTTCTCAGGATGGTGCTGCAGTTACTAGCTTAATTATTGCTGCTTTTTCCTTGGTTGTAGTTAATATAACTGGAAATCCAATTTATGATCCAACTGGATCTATTTTAGTGGGGAAGTTACTTGGAATGGTTTGTTCGCTCTACTTACACTTTTGTCTCATCGTTTGTTTTATTATAGCTTCATTGTATATCTCTTCTGTTAAAGGTTGAATATTAGGATTCATGGGCATATCCACTAGTTTTTTGAATCTAGGTTATTATAACATATGTAAGGCTTCAGCCTTATAGAAGATGGACTGACAAACTTCATGGTAGATTTCTAGAGATGAAATTCCATTTGTTATTTGTTGCATTAGTCCAGAAAACATATATGGAATCTACCATTTAAAATTTGCATAGTTACCTAATATCGAGATATGGACACTGATACAAGGACAGGGCGCCATTAAAATTAAGATACATGAGTAAATGAGTAAGGGTTGGGGATGTGGTTATCATTCGTATACTGTAGTTTCCTAGTAACTTTATAAAAAGTGAATCTCATTTGTAACTTATGAACCACCAGGGCCAAAAGTAGGGCATAGTTGATGTTAGAGTTGGTTACTTTGAGTAATTTTTATTTGAAGTCATGGAATTCTGATCTATGGTTTACTATAACGCTAGGTTAGTGTCTCATTGTGACCTTAAATTCTAAGGTAGTTATGCATTGTGTCAACTTGACTAACTTGATGAAGCATATGCCCTCCTCTAGCAATTTCTTATAAATAAAAGTCATTAATGATGCATTTGTAAGAAGCTGGAGTAATGGGATTTCAAAATTGTAATCTCTGCTCTCTTCCTATAGCATTAATTCATTGTTATAGTATTGTGATTCTTCTATGTTGTTATAATCTTCTCTTAGATCTTACCTTTGTTAAACAGGGGTTCTAACCCATCTAATGATAACATAGAATGGTTTTATAAGGATACAACTATAAACATTAACTAGGATGAAAGCTTAAGGGAGGAAAAAGAGAAGAAACTTATAGTTACTATTTGATGGGTTGTGTACAGGCGAAATGTAGGGACAAATTAGAGTAGTTGAGTAATGTAAGTGTATTAACATATGGAGACCTTGCAAGACACTTATTGGAAAAATTGGGCGTTATGTAGATGAGACAATGGTAATAATTTCTCAATGTGGAGGGTGTATTGCCTACTTGGTTTTTATAGGCCAAAATTTGTCCTCAGTTTTCATAGGATCAGTTGACAAGTATTCATTTTTCATAAGCATTTTTTTTCCTATGGAAATTTCATTGGCTTGGGTACACACACTGACATCACTCTCTCCCTTAAGTGTTTTTGCTGACATCTGTAATCTTTTGGCTATAGTAATTGTCATCAAGGATGATTTGGGTTCATTTCAAGAACTAGAGAAGGCAGATGCCTTCACTAGCTATAAGGCCTTTCCATTTGTTGTTGAAGTTGTAGTGTTTTACTTTGAGGGCTTCAGTATGACATTATCACTGGAAACTTCAATGGGAGAGCCACAGAGATTTGGCAGAGTATTGGGTTATGCTTTTTTCTTCCTAGGTACTCTTTATACTAATTTTGGATTGATAGGATATTTTTCCTATGGCAGTGAAACTCAAGATATAATAATGCTCAATCTTCCCAATGATTGGTCTATAGTTGTTGTTAAGGTAGGTCTTTGCACAACCCTTGTATTCACATTTCCTGTCATGATGCATCCTGTTCATGAAATGCTTGAGATGAAATTGATGAAAAGTAGTTGGTTCCAAAAAATTTCTTATACATTCTTATGGATGCAAATGGTACTATTCAAGGTTCTTTGAGCTGGTAGTATAGATTGATGTGAAAAGTGGAAGTTGATAATCTTTTTTTTTTTTTAATCCAATTTTAACATCTCTATATTGATTATTTGTAGGTGGTACATGCCTGTTAATATTCTTATTACCTTTTTTATTGGAGGCCTTTTAGGGCGGATTGTTGTGACTCTGTACCCATGAGAGGAGTGCTTAAAGATGTTCAAGGTCGCTTGCAATGTTACAAGGAAGATTGGATTAGCGGATTCAATGCAAGATTCGGGTAATTAAAAGTGTTTGCTTTGTCGTTATTCCATTTCTTATTCATGTGTAATGAATTCAATCTCATATATTATGCTATGTTGTGAGAAAAATATTGAACCCGACAACCTATATATTCTTTGCTTTGGTTGTTCCTGTTATTGCATTTGGGGAACAACTTAATCAACAAATTGGTAAGGCAAAGTGAGAATAGCAAATAAACTAACTAGACAAGAGATTAAAGTAATTATTATTTCTATTTATTCATGTCATGTAGTTTTAAGTCAAATTTATTGATCTATGAATAGTGGTTCACAGTAATTTTTTTTCCCTTCCAATAATCTAAAGAGGGATTCTATTCGGGTCCTCACCTTGTAAAGATAACTTCATGTAATTGCTTTTTTTTATTTTTTATTTGAGTTTGTTGTCTATCGTACTTTCTGTGAATATGTTCAATAGGTTGATCTATGCATTGCATTATAAAAGTATGCAAAAGACTGTCTATTTGTAATACCCCTCATGTTATTGCTTGTTCTTGACATTCTCTATGGTTTTGTTTGGCACATTGTGGTTTTGATGATACTATTGATATTATAATGTGGTAGCTTAGACTGTTACTGATTATATTGCTCTTATGATGACATGGATATTATTTTTATTACAATTATTTTGATGGAGTTATTTGGGATGCAGTAGACTAGAGAATAGTAATTTATGATGTGATGCAAAGTAATGTAATTTTATAATGCATTAGATGATGATATGTTTGGTGAGAGGACATGTAGCATCACTCGTTCGCGAGCGCCCTGCTACGCTACAAATCCTTCTCACAATGCTTTGTAATTGATTATATGTATATATGCTGTGCATCACCTTGTTGGATGCATGCTTTGTAGGAATAAGACTCGATTCCATCTATTTCGATAGGTTTGGGCGAGCATTGAACCAACCCAATAGCAGGAAGTTGAACAAAGGTGACATGGAAGTAACTCCGTTCCAAGTTGTCAACTGTCTTGTACCTTTTTGGTTTGTGCATAGCCATTTTGTTGTTACGTTGGTCTTTGCATGTGATTGTGATTTTGACTTATCTAATGTGGTGTATGGTTTTATGTTGTGATTTAAATAATTAAACAATTAATAAAATAAAAACATAAAATAATAAATAAATAAAGCTATAGATAAATGTTAGTAGTAGTTGTAAAAATATTAAATTTATTTTGAATCTTGCAAATGGTTGATTTTAATTATTTTAATGTGCAAGTAATTATTCAATAAAGTATTGTGGAGAGGATAAATAAATAAACAAATAAAAGTTTGATTTCGTGGATTTAAATCTATTTAATTTTTAATCAAATAAAAGAAAATAAAATGCAAAAAGGCAACAAATGAATATTTGGGGGTAACAATTATTTTTCATTTTATTCTTGTGATGTGACCTCTAGAATTCACGGGAAGAGGAAATTGAAAGGGTTTCCTGGGTATTGATTTTATTAAGGGGTTTTCTTTGTTGGGGGGGCTATTGTTGGAATTTTGGAGAAATTTCGCTTTCAACCATTTTCCGTCATTGCATTCTTGTTCTGTTTTTTGAGAAATCATTGAAGAAGAAGATTGGGTTTGAAGGAGGATTGGGATTTGTTGTTGGAAACAATTGGCAGCGAGGAATTAGTTCTGCAAGAGGGATTAAGCTTCTACAGATCTTCTTCAAACACAGGACGCTAGGTTCTTTTCATTTTTAATTATTTATTTTTTGTAGCATCAAATAAAATAGAAATTGTTTCTCTGTGTATGAAATTGTCATCTAGGGTTGGAAATCAAATGTTTGTGGAAAGAAAATGTTTTGGATTATTGTTTAATCAACGAAAATTTAACTGGGGATCGGGATGGTTATTTTTCAAAAAAAAAAAGAATTTTTGTTGGGTTCTGGATTGCTGTTTATAAAAAAGAAATTTTGATTGCAATCTGGAAATGAATAGTTTTACTATAGTTTCATTTTAAATATATATATATATATACATGTATAAGGAACAATTTCCTTTCAATGAATTTATGGGATTGTGATGCATATATGTTATAAAACATTTCTTTTATATCCAAATATGCATAGTAAATTGTACAGTGTACAGTGTTTATCTTTCCCTATTTTCAAAATGTTCAAATACCAGTATATATATATATATATATGTATATGTATATATATATATTAGATATATATATATATATTTATATATATATATATACACATATATATTTATACATATGTAAATATTGAATGAAAATTTAATTCATTAAATCTCGTCATATTTCTGTCGGCACTGTTAATGTTATTTTTTTTGGTATTATTAAATTGTGGCTGAGTGGTGGTTCAGCGTCGGTCGTACCCACCGCCTCGTCGACCCTGTACCGTGTGACAATCTGTGAACTGTCCACGACAGTCCTTCAGACTGCCGTGAACAGTCCGTAGACTGCCCGTGGCCGGGTGTTTATCCCCATGTATTGTATGGGTTTAAATTCCCATTCGAAGTGATATATGTTTATTTTGTTAAATGAAAATTCTATTTTAAATTTTAACCTGCGTGTATACTTTTATATATATGTATATATATATATTTATATTTGTATATATTTATTAATTCATTTAATTAGATTTCACTAATTTAACTGTTGAATTAATTTAATTAATTCTGTCTTTAGGCAGACTGTTACTTTTTCTGGTTTAAATAAAATAGAAATTTATTATAGTGAAAATATGGAAATAGAGAGGAATTTTTGGTTAATTTGTTAAATTATGAATTTTGATAGGATAATCTAGTCAAAAGACAATTTGTGAATATATGTCAGTATTAATAATTTAGTTCTTGTTTGTAAGTGTGTATATTGTGGAAATGGAATTTAGTTTGGAATTAAATAAGTTATCTTTTTATGAAGTTGAGTCTTGTGGGCTTATTGGGTTCGGGACATTGTCAGTTCATTGATGTGGGAACTCTGTTAATTTGTGAAAGTATGTTGAAAACTGTGGTCTTCTAGAGGATTGTGATTTTGTTATCTTTTCATCTTGAGTTTCTGTTAAGTTAAGTATTACGAATGGGGTGTACCGAGTTATGAGATTTTGTTATGGTATTTAATTTGTGAGATGAGTTATGCCTCGTGTAATATTTTTGTTGTTGCATTTCGATGTTTATGATTGGAATGGTACAACCCCTGTTTCTTTTTGGTTTTGGTTGGGTCTCTAGGGAGAGTGGCTCCTCGTGGGGGCCGGTGCCCCGCTTAAGGGGAAGGGCATAGGATAACCCACGAGTGAGTTATTAATCAAGTGAAAACCTAATAATTTACTTAGGAGGGTTGGGTAGTAACATCATTATAAGATTTTAAAAAAATGGATGCCTCATCTTCATTAGTGCTTCCGCAGACTAATGGAAGGCTGAGAAGGTCGTGGTTGGCAAGGTTGTGACCTCATCTTCACGAGAGGGTTACGGCTTTGCATGAGTCACCCTATGGACTGGCACCTCTAGTTGGGAGGAAGGGCATAGGACAGCCATAGATGGGACTGGCGCCTCCAGTTGGGAGGAAGAGCACTGGACAGCCCATGTAGGACTATGCAATGACACTCTCCCCTAGTTGCCCATGTGTTTACTTTATTGTGTTCCTCTCGAAGTAGGTTATGGGAGTTGGTTTAGATTGTTGATATATGGATTTATCTTGATTATTGCCTTAATATATCTTTGGTGCACTTTGTGGTCTTGTATGATCTCATTGATATTTATGACCTTGTATTTTTATGGTATTGTGTTATGATGTTATTGTTTTGTTTCATTGTTTTTTTGGAGTATTGTGTTATGGTTCTATGTTTGGTAATCCTTGTATGTTTGTACTTCAGTTGACAGTCTTGGTCGGAGTTACTTCTTTGTCACCTCTTAGCATGGGGGTGGTCGGGTGGAACGTGCTCCGCACACCGTTGGGTTCCCCATCAGCATTTGTTGGCTCAGTCTCATCCAGTTGAAGATTTGTTCCAGTTCATCTCTTTACATTTTGATAATATTGTATATTGTATTCATCCCACATGATTGGGAATCATGATGTAAACTATATTGATATGATGTAAAATTTGAAAGATGTTGTAATGTAGTTATCAACTTTGTAACTTTAATTGGCTATGTGATTTCTCATGGTTTTACCTTGTGATGGAATCTATGTATATATATATATATATATCTAGTGTTGTCATTTATAGTTCCTTTTGATATCTTAGGAGTTGATGTTTTGTAATGTTTATTTTGATGTGACCTCATGTGCCCCAAAGAACATAGTCGGTTATGTTATTTATATTGTTATGAAATGAAGTATATGTGTATGTTTATGATCATTTAATATTTGGTGTATTGATTATTTGTTTTTCTTTAAAAAAAAAAATATTTGTGTTCTTTATTTGTTTGTTCTTTGGGGCTTGCATGGTGGGCGTTACAACTTGGTATCAAAGCCAAGGTTGCACACACTGGGGTCTTTGGGTAGTTATGTCCATTAGGCAACCTTTGCATGTTGTCTCTTGAGCTCATGTGTACCTTTTTCTGGTTGTGCAGAAGCATGCCTAGAGGCAAAGGTAGAGGTAGGGGTAGAGGCTGAGGAAGAGGCCGAGGTGGTGGCCATGGAGCCAACCAACCGAGTCCTTCACCGCCAAGTTCTCACGGTCCTGAGTCTGAGGAGCAACAAAATACTCATAACAATTCGTCGGGTGGTGGACCGAACTCAGAACAGCTGGGGTTGGCTGGTCAGTTGCAGCATTTTCTGGGTGAGCTTCTTGATAGATTGGGTCCTAGACCTAATGGGGATTAGCCGGTTGAGAGAGAAAGAGAAAGGTCTCCAACGGATAGGGGAGCTTCAGTTGATCAGGATGCTTTATTAGCAGGCCATATGAGGGATTTAATGAGAGCTCATCCACCTACCTTTGATGGCTCTGGACGAGGGTTGGAAGCCGAGACCTGGTTAATTGATTTGGGCCGATGCCTCGCAATGCACCCCTACGGTAGTAATACCAAGGCTCGATGTGTTGTTATGCATTTGCGGGGTTTCGCGTCCACTTGGCGGCAGCTTGAGGAACAGAAGTTGCATATGGATATCAATATGGTCACTTGGGAATTTTTCTTGGAAAGATTTAGGGCTCGCTTCCTCTCAAATCATTGGAGGCATCGCAGGGTAGATGAATTCCATGATCTTAAGCAAATGGCAATGTTAGTAGAACAGTATGAGTGACGCTTCTATGAACTAAAACAGTATGCAGGAATTAGTCATGATGAAGGAATGTTGGTTCATCATTTTGTTTGAGGATTGAATGCTCACATCAGTGGTGGCGTACGAGTCTTTGAACTGAAGACAATGGAATTTGCTATCAAAAAGGCTCATTTGGTGGAAGAAAACTTGGCTATGGCCTTGGGTGGTCATGTAGGAGTGCAGATTGGTAGTGTGCCCACTCCTAAAGTTGTTTCTCATGGGGGTCAGACACAGGCAGCGGGACCTTCTAAGAGCCATTTTGCGCCTTCAAAAGGGGGTCAGCAGCAGCAATCCCAACCAAAGCACAAGAATGCTACTTCTCAGTAGGGTGGCCACTTTCAATTTCACAGGGATCGGAACCGGAATCATACACGTTCAGAATAGCCTGCAGTAAGTTTTTAGTCTTCACCTAGTCGAGGGAGCTTCCAGCAATTGAATGCTCCATCTGGGGGAAGAGGTTTTGATCGAGGTTCTAGATGTTTCTCGTGTGGGCAGCAGGGGCATATTGCTAGGATGTGTCCTTAGAAGAGTGCTTCAGAGTTTAGTTAGAAACCAGCTGTGTCTGAGCCGACAATGGGAGATGCAGGAAGATCTCACCGAGTCTTCACAATAGTGGATAATCATCAGGCAGATCATCAGAGCACCGTCGTTGAGACTATAGGTTTATTGCATGAGTCTAATATTTCAGTACTCTTTCATTCTGGTGCATCTAATTCTTTTATATCTCCTTTAGTTATTGAGTGATGTAAACTAGGGGCAATAAAGCAAAGTGAAAAGTGGCAGGTTGAGTTAGCTTCAGGATCTAAGGTGGTGGTCGAGAAGCTTGTGCAGGGTTGTAGGTTAGAGTTAGGGGCAATGTCGACTAAGGTGGACCTCAGAATTCTTCCACTTGGTTCTTATGATGTAGTCTTGGGCATGGATTGGCTAAGCTCACATCGTGCTTTGATAGATTATCGCCGTAAAGCTATGTGGTGTGTGGATGATTTTGGTAAAGAGGTAGAAATTGTGGGTGTTCAGAGGCCTGTTTCTTTGAGAATGATCTCAGCTATGTAGTTAAAGAGGTGTTTTCATTAGGGTTGTTAGCTCTTTGTAGTATCGGTTAGTGACCTTGACTCGGAGGTTAGCCGTGAGGTGTCATTGAATGATTACCCTCTCCTTGTAGAGTTTTTTGATGTTTTCCCTAGTGAGATACCATGTATGCCTCCTAAGCGAGAGATGGATTTCAGGATAGATCTGGTGCCTGGAGCTGAGCCTATCTCTCAGGCTCCTTACAGGATGACCGTGCAGGAACTCCAAGAACTTCGTCTGCAGTTGGAAGAATTGTTAGCTAAGGGGTTTATCTGCCCTAGTATTTCTCCTTGGGGAGCACCAGTGATCTTTGTCAAAAAGAAGGATGGTTCTCTCCATCTTTGTATCGATTACCGGCAATTGAACAAGGTAACAGTAAAGAATCGTTATCCCCTTCCCAGGATTGATGACCTCTTTGATCAAATAAAAGGGGCAAAGGTATTTTCCAAGATCAACCTTAAATCAAGGTATCATCAGTTGTGGATAGCAGAGGCTGACATTCATAAAACTGCATTTTGCACTCGGTACGGACACTACGAGTTCACAGTGATGTCGTTCGGGTTAATGAATGCACCTTCAGTCTTTATGAGTCTAATGAATGGGGTGTTTCAAACTTACTTGGATAGGTTCATCCTCATGTTTCTTGATGATATTTTGATTTATTCTAAGTCTATGGAGGAACATGAGGTGCACCTAAAGCAGGTTTTGCAGTGCTTAAGGGATAACCAGCTATATGCCAATCTGGCAAAGTGTGACTTTAATAAGACTGAAGTTTAGTATTTGGGCCATGTGATTTCTGGTGAGGGAATTTTGGTGGATCCTGCTAAGATCCAGGCTATCATAGATTGGCCCATGCCCACTAATGTCTCAGAAATTCACAGTTTCATGGGACTAGCTGGGTATTATCGGTGGTTCGTGCAGGGCTTTTCAAGGATTGGACATCCTATCATATCCCTTCAGAGGAAAGGAAAGAAATTTCTTTGGATAGAGCAGTGTCAGTTAGCTTTCCAAACCCTTAAGGAGAAACTGACTAGTGCTCCAATTTTGGCAGTATCGGATCCTTCAGTTGATTTCGTGGTTTGTACTAATGCCTCTTTGGAGGGTCTTGGAGCTGTGTTGATGCAGGATGGGAGAGTGATTGCCTATGAATCTCAAAAATTAAAGGATCATGAACTCAATTATCCCACACATGACCTTGAATTGGCCGCAGTTGTTCATGCTCTTGTGAGATGGAGACACTTTTTGTTAGGGCACCAGTTTGAGTTGCATACAGATCATCAGAGTTTGTAGTACATCTTCACGCAGCCAAATTTGAATGCAAGATAGAGGAGGTGGATGGAATTTTTGTGTGAATATGATTTTGAGGTGAAGTATATTCAGGGTAAGGAAAATGTGGTGGCTGACGCTTTAAGTCGACGTAGGCATGAAGTTTCTGCAATGTCTCTTGAGGTGGATTTGAAGAGTCAGATTCTCGCAGCCCTTCCTTCAGATAGTTGGTATTCAGAGGTGAAAGCTGAGGTAGAATCAGGTAGAGCTTTGGAGGGGAAATTTGCTGGTTATTCGTTGGATTCGGATGGTGCTTTGCATTTCTCTAGACGGTTGTATGTACCTTCTTTAGAGGGTCTTCGTACCCTGATTTTGATAGAAGGTCATCGGGCACCTTATGCAGCACATCCCAATGTTAAGAAAATGTATGCGGATCTGTGTTTGCTTTATTTTTGGTTAGGGATGAAGTGGGATATCACCGACTTTGTGGCTCGATGTCTTGAGTGTCAGAGAGTAAAGGCTGAACATCATCATCCGGCAGGGTTGCTACAGCCTCACCTTGTTCTGGAGTGGAAATGGGATGTTATTTCCATGGATTTCATTGTTTGGTTTCCTATGTCATCTAGACGACATGATGCTATTATGGTCACAGTTGACAAATTGACTAAGGTAGCTCATTTTTCTCCTGTTCGATCTTCGTATACGGCATCTTATGTTGCTAAGGTGTTCATGAATGATATAGTTAGATTGCATGGGATACCATGGAAGATCATTTCTGACAAAGATCTGGTATTCACATCTGTGTTGTGGACATCTTTGCAGCAATCTTTGGGAACTAAGTTGAGTTTCAGTTCTGCCTACCATCCTGAGACTGATGGTCAAACTAAGAGAGTTAACCAGGTGCTAGAGGATATGCTTCGTATGTATGTCATGGATTAGCAATCGCATTGGGAGGACTATCTGTACTTGGTTGAGTTTCCATATAATAATGGATACCATAGTTCTATTAGTATGGCTCCTTTTCAAGATTTGTACGGTCGTCCTTGTCGTACCCCTTTGAGTTGGGATCGTTTGGAAGACAGGGTGCTTCTTGGGCCCGAAATGCTTAGAGATATGGAGCAGTAGGTGGCTCGCATTCGGGAGCATCTTGTAGCTGCTCAGGATAGATAGAAGAAGTATGCTGATGCCCATAGAATAGATCGGCAGTTTGCAGTGGGTGATCGGGTGTTCCTTTGAGTGCGCCCACGAAAGAGCCCTATTCGTTACGGAAAGGGTTCGAAGCTTGCGCCTCACTTCATTGGACCCTTTGAGGTGTTGGAACGGATTGGACCTGTTGCTCATCGTTTAGCTTTGCCACCCAGTTTGTCACGGATCCACGATGTATTTCATGTTTCTGTTCTTAGACCATATTTTCCTGATGTTACTCATGTTCTGGATTGAAATGCTCTTCAGGTCGAGGATGGGCAGCTGGCACTCGGGCCCGTGGTTGTGCTTCAGTATCGGCAACTTACCCTCAGAGGTAGAGAAATTGATTAGGTGTGGGTTCAGTGGGACCCTAATGATGAGGCTTCAGCTACATGGGAGGATGCCTCTCATGTCAAGGATTCTTATCCTTATCTTTTTATTGGCTTCCAGGAGTAAGCCGAATTCTAGGGGGGAGGATGTAATACCCCTCATGTTATTTCTTGTTCTTGAAATTCTCTGTGGTTTTGTTTAGCACATTGTGGTTTTGATGATACTATTGATATTATGTTGTGGTAGCTTAGACTATTACTGATTATATTGCTCTTATGATGACATGGATATTATTTTTATTATGATTATTTTGATGGAGTTATTTGGGATGCAGTAGACTAGAGAATAGTAATTTATGATGTGATGCAAAGTAATGTAATTTTATAATGCATTAGATGATGATATGTTTGGTGAGAGGACAGGTAGCATCATTTGTTCGTGAGCGCCCTGCTACACTGCAAATCCTTCTCACAATGCTTTGTAATTGATTATATGTATATATGTTGTGTATCACCTTGTTGGATGCAGGCTTTGCAAGAATAAGACTCAATTCCACCTATTTCGATAGGTCTGGGCGAGCATTGAACCAACCCAATGACATGAAGTTGAACAAAGGTGACATGGAAGTAACTCCGTTCCAAGTTGTCAACTGTCTTGTACCTTTTTGGTTTGTGCATATCCATTTTGTTGTTACGTTGGTCTTTGCATGTGATTGTGATTTTTTGACTTATCTAATGTGGTGTATGGTTTTATGTTGTGATTTAAATAATTAAACAATTAATAAAAAAAAACATAAAATAATAAATAAATAAAGCTATAGATAAATGTTAGTAGTAGTTGTAAAAATATTAAATTTATTTTGAATCTTGCAAATGGTTGATTTTAATTATTTTAATGTGCAAGTAATTATTCAATAAAGTATTGTGGAGAGGATAAATAAATAAACAAATAAAAGTTTAATTTCATTTATTTAAATCTATTTAATTTTTAATCAAATAAAAGAAAATAAAATGCAAAAAGGCAACAAATGAATATTTGGGGGAATGCTTTCGTGGAGGCTGGTGGCTGACCTCTGGTGGGACAGTGGATTTTGTGGTGGGGTTTCTTGTTGGTGGGATGTGTGTTCTTGTTTGGGAATCATGGAAGAAAGGTGGTTTGGAAGGAGGTCGGGACAGGCTGGGCGGAAGGAACCCATTCCTGGAATCTTCTTCAGCTTCCAAGGGACAGGTGCTTTCATTTTTAATTATTTATTTTATCAGAATAAATAATTGTTTCTGACAGAAATTATGTCACTGGGTTGAAATCAGTTTGTGGGCTCAGGCTGTTTGGTTGGTGTTTGACAATCAGACATTGGAATGGGATGATTTATTTAAATGGTGTGGGTTGGGGCTGTGCCAGTGGAAATACAAACAGTTGCTGGTGCTGCCATCATAACATGTGTGCTCTCATATATATTCATATACCCTCCTCATCTCATCTTGTTCCTTTCAAATGAGTTTGGGATGGCAGAGTATGTGTGTAAGCCAATAAATAGAGATGAATAGACATAAACAAGTGTTCCCTCCACCTATTTTTGATGTTCAAATACAATGCCATATATATACCATATATATATATGATATCTCTCTCATAATTATATCTTGGAATAATTTTAGGCTGATGGTCAAAGTAAATGCATGGTGGTGTGGAGATGGGACCCAGTTTCAGGCTTCATTTGTGTTTAGTGCCACATGAGACTCATGTGTTTAGACAGTCCCCAAGATTGGCCAGGCTGGCTGGCAGTGGAGGTCACTGTGTGTGAACAATGGTTTAGAGCCACATTCAGATGTTTGTTTGTTGGCTGCAGAACTCCTATTTAAATTTAACCTGCATGTATACTTTTTATAAATATATATATATATATATATATATATATATATATATATATATATATATATATATATATATGTATATATATGTATATATATGTATATATATGTATATATATGTATATATATATATATATTTATTAATTCATTTAATTAGATTTCACTGATTTAACTGTTAAATTAATTTAATTAATTATGTCTTTAGGCAGATTGTTACTTTTTCTGGTTTAAATAAAATAGAATTTTATTATAGTGAAAATATGGAAATAGAGAGGAATTTTTGGTTAATTTGTTAAATTATGAATTTTGATAGGATAATCTAGTCAAAAGACAATTTGTGAATATATGTCAGCATTAATAATTTAGTTCTTGTTTGTAAATGCGTATATTGTGGAAATGGAATTTAGTTTGGAATTAAATAAGTTATCTTTTTATGAAGTTGAGTCTTGTGGGCTTGTTGGGTTCGGGACATTGTTAGTTCATTGATGTGGGAACCCTGTTAATTTGTGAAAGTATGTTGAAAACTGTGGTCTTCCAAAGGATTGTGATTTTGTTATCTTTTCATCTTGAGTTTCTGTTAAGTATTACGAATGGGGTGTACCGAGTTATGAGATTTTGTTATGGTATTTAATTTGCGAGATGAGTTATGCCTCGTGTAATATTTTTGTTGTTGCATTTTGATGTTTATGATTGGAATGGTACAACCCCTGTTTCTTTTTTGTTTTGGTTGGGTCTCTAGGGAGAGTGGCTCCTCATGGGGGCTGGTGCCCCTCTTAAGGGGAAGGGCACAGGATAACCCACAAGTGTGTTATTAATCAAGTGAAAACCTAATAATTTACTTAGGAGGGTTGGGTAGTAACATCATTATAAGATTTTAAAAAAAATGGATGCCTCGTCTTCATTAGTGCTTCCGCCGAATAATGGAAGGCTGAGAAGGTTGTGGTTGGCAAGGTCATGACCTCGTCTTCACGAGAGGGTTACAGCTCCGCATGAGTCACCCTATGGACTAGCGCCTCCAGTTGGGAGGAAGGGCACAGGACAGCCATAGATGGGATCGGTGCCTCAAGTTGGGAGGAAGAGCACTGGACAGCCCATGTAGGACTATGCGATGACACTCTCCCCTAGTTGCCCATGTGTTTACTTTATTGTGTTCCTCTAGAAGTAGGTTATGGGAGTTGGTTTAGATTGTTGATATATGGATTTATCTTGATTATTGCCTTAATATATCTTTGGTGCACTTTGTGGTCTTGTATGATCTCATTGATATTTATGACCTTGTATTTTTATGGTATTGTGTTATGATGTTATTGTTTTGTTTCATTGTTTTTTTGGAGTATTGTGTTATGGTTCTATGTTTGGTAATCCTTGTATGTTTGTACTTCAGTTGACAGTCTTGGTCGGAGTTACTTCTCTATCACCTCTTAGCACGGGGGTGGTCAGGTGGAACATGCTCCGCACACCATTGGGTTCCCCATCAACGTTCGTTGGCTCAGTCTCATCCAGTTGAAGATTTGTTCCAGTTCATCTCTTTACATTTTGATAATCTTGTATATTGTATTCATCCCACATGATTGGGAATCATGATGTAAACTATATTGATATGATGTAAAATTTGAAAGATGTTGTAATGTAGTTATCAACTTTGTAACTTTAATTCGCTATGTGATTTCTCATGGTTTTACCTTGTGATGGAATCTATGTATATATATATATATATCTAGTGTTGTCATTTATAGTTCCTTTTGATATCTTAGGAGTTGATGTTTTGTAATGTTTATTTTGATGTGACCTCATGTTCCCCAAAGAACATAGTCAGTTATGTTATTTGTATTGTTGTGAAATGAAGTATATGTGTATGTTTATGATCATTTAATATTTGGTGTATTGATTATTTTTTTTTCTTTTAAAAAAAAAAAATATTTGCGTTCTTTATTTTTTTGTTCTTTGGGGTTTGCATGGCGGGAGTTACACTATTAACAGAGTGTAACAAAATAAGCTGACAATTGTGTATTTTGTAGATGGGTTGTTGAGTTGTACACACACACTTGCATCTACAACAATTTGTGGAATTATACAATCAGTAATTGGGGGTCAACCATTGGTCATTATAGGAGTATCTGAGCCTACTATACTTATGTATCACTATTTGTATAGTTTTTCAAAGGATAGAAGAATTTTAGGTTGGATTGTTATACTTATGATGTACAAATGGACCATCCTTTCCACATGGCTGGATGATAGTGCTCGTGAGGAATGTTGTGATAAAAGAGCATGGTTTTATTTGGGGTAGTCTAGCTTATGAATGTGCCAAACCATAAGTCTTTTCATGAAGACTACCTTCTTTCTTTTTGTTCAGTTGGGAACCTAGATAGGACAATTCCACAAACAAGATATTACATGCATAGACAGTGAATGATCATCAAATAGAATGTCTATTGAAGGAGAGGGACAATAGATTTGTGTAGAATGCCAACTCAATCATTTGGAGGTGTCTATTGAAGGAGAGGGACAACAGATTTGTGGAGAATGCCAACTCAATCATTTGGAGGATCACAAAGGAGAAAATGTGGCTATTAGAAGCTCTTTGTTTCACATGGGCAGAGTTGTATAATGGAGAAATGATAGTTGAAGGAATTGTTCCAGTTTTTATCATAAGTCCACTTGCATTTCCTCCTATATAAACATTTGGATAGCTTTTGAATGTGCCTTATCAAATATAATTGTATCAAGTGGCAATGTTGCTAATGCTCAACCTTTTAGTCTTATCACCATTGAATCTATTATTGAGCAACTTCACAGTCATATTGCAGATTAGCTTCTACCATAGTCACTGTGTTTTGAAGCCTTAATTTACATGGAGGGGCATTGTTATGAGGCTCATTGAAGGAATGGGATAAATGCATTATTCAATAGCCAATATCTTCATGTAAGTACAACCCCAATGGTAGCCTCTCTTAATGCATACCTATTGTAAAGAAAAACACAGTCAACATTCCTCAGGCTCATCATGCAAGTGGGATAACATAAATAATTAGTTGCAGTGATTTTTGTAGTAATGGAAGGGGTAGTATATTTATTTGATGAAAGTGCTTTGGAATTTTATAATTCTAAGTTTCATAGCTTTGTCTCATAGAAGCATGACTGAGCAAGTCAAAGGTTGTAGTGTTATTCTTCAAAAGAGGGCAGTGATGAGTGAAAGCAGTTATAGTCATTATGATGCCTTTAGTGTGTGAAAATGCATGGTTTCCATTATCTTTGAGATACCAAGAATATGAAGGCACAAAGGTGAATTTCTAACATTGGAAAGATTTCTCATATTTGAAACATTGCTCAAGGGTCCTGATTTTTGGGGAATTTTGCATTGATTTTGGCAAGGGCAGAATTTAGAAACACATCAGTTGTTTGCAACAGCAGAGGAAAGTGTCCAGATTAGCAAGTCAATTATTTCCTTCAGTTTGAAAGCTAATTTCAAGGTGTTTGCAGTAGTTTATCAGAATTAGAAGCCCTTTCTTCAATGAAAGTTTTTGATTTGAGGGTTTCTCTTTATAAAGGATTCTATTCAAACTTCTATTTTTTAGTTCTTCCTTTTTGCTCAACAGAAAACTTGTCTTGTAACTCTTTTCAAAGAAAATCATTGTATTAGTAAAACTCCTTTCAAAATCAATAAAATGGCAGCAAGGTTCCTTCTTAGTTCTCTTGTTTCATTTTTGCAAGGAGTGTTTTGATGTAGAAATTGTGATTTAATTTATGAATCCTTTGTTATGTCTCATTCATACAATCTTGGAGTAGGAATCTCATGTTAAATGCAGGTCATATGATGTGTTGAGTTGTTTTGAGTGGATGTAATTATGAAGAATCTATTTTCCTTCTAGCAAACAGGAGGACAATAGGAATCTAGAAACATTGAATGTTGAAAACCACACCAAAAAATAATTTAAATAAATTGTTTATTTGTTTTAATACATTTTTTCATATTGTCTCTCTAGAGACAATAGTTGGGATTAAAGTTATATTGTCTCTAAACAACTATTGTCTCAGACATATTGTCTCTAAAGAGACAAAAAAACTTATGTTTCATATTGTCTTTAGAGAGACAATTTTTAAGACAATAACTTAAGACACTCGCTTAAAGACATTAGTTAAGACAATAAACAAGTTTTTTTTTGTCTTAAATTAAGACAATTTACTCAAATATTGTCTTAAAAATTGTCTTAAACACCCCCCTTATGTAACCGTGATGAGCAACAGGGATGAGTCCTCTACTAAAAACCTCCACCTTCCAAAATTTTTTTGGGTTGTATGTCCCAAATCCACTATCCTAAGTCCTCCATCATGCTCCATCCATTTTAGCCCCTATGTCCCAAAATCCACCCTCAGTCCTCCATCTAAATCTCATAATTTAAAATTCAATTCTACTCCACAAATCCACCACCCCTAAAGGTGTGTGTCAATATTGAAATTGATAACATTCACATTCTCTCATCCACAAGTCTTCCAACAAAAAACTCATTATCCAACATCTATTATCCATCACATCTCTTTACTCCAAACTTATGCATAAAACCCTTATCCACCTCCATCTTCCCATCCTTTTCATCCCCCTTGCTATCATTATACCAATGTCTATGAACATGCTTCTAAGTGCCATGGTCCATTGTAGTACTTCTTCAAGGAATTATCATCTATGTCCAATTAAATGTTTGAATCCTTCATTCATATCCCTATCACCCATCCACTATCTTTCAAATCCACTTATCCACATCCTCATCCTCATCTCTCTCCATCCATACAATTACAAAATAATTTAAAAAATAAAAATAAAAAAAAAGTAAAGAGAAATAATTTGTCCAAAGGTGAAAACCACTCTTTGTGGCACCTTGGGCAAGTACCAAAATTAAAACCTAGCACACATACATCATGTGTAATCCCCCATCCTTTTGCACTCTACACTTAGGTACAAGTTCCATCCACTCTATCCTACCTACCACATCTAATCCACATCCTCCAATATAATTAATCTCATATCCCTCATCCTATCTCCTTCCTCTTATGATATCTAAATCCATCATTGCTTCCCACCTTTGATCTAGACAAGGCTACTTTGGAAAAATATACATGCAAGCTTTGGACAATGTAAACCTTAATTCATCTACTATCCACCCCACTTGTGAGCCATCCTCCCATCTCATGAATCTTTACCACCATCGATCTACAATTTCACTACCACTAATGTGGGGTATCTTATTCCTTTACAACTGTAGGTGGAGCCCAAGATCACCATTTGTAGGATCAACCTTCATAGAAATAAGAGAAGCAATGTATGCTATTTCACTAGAGAGAGGGAAAAAGGAAATGATTAATTTACACAATGTACAGGCTTTTAAGTCCATGAGAACTTTAGGTGTCGGGTGGAAAAATCACCCACACGGGAAAAACCACCTGGGAGAAACAAATCAAGTAATCTACCCTAAGTGAAAAGCTTAATTACACTAACACCCCCCCTTAAGTGCAAACTTAGGGAGAATGAAGATGCAAATCATCACTTAAAATTTTTCCTTTGCCCATGTAAGCTCGAATAATTGACGTGGTATGTAGTGGGTACAAATCCCACATGGTACGTGGTTGTATCCAACTCTATCGTGTGGGGGGGTGTTGGTGTAGTGACTATTTCCACGATGAGATCCCTCTCCACCACCAATACATGCTTTTGGTGTGATATAAAATTCTACAACAGCATATGAACCTTGGAGGTACATCCTCCCATCCTCCATCCTCCATCCTCCATCCTTCATTCTCCTATCCTCCCTCCAATAGTCTTCCATCTTCTTATCCTCCATCCCAAATATCCTCCTATATCAAATTACCATTCATCTCCTATCCTCACCTTCCTAATCCATCCACTCAATCCATTTATCTCATATTTAATAATTCCCTCTATCCTTCCATACTTGTCCCAAGCCTTGGTTATCCCCTATCATTGGTTCCAATCCATTCCACTATCCTAGCCATCATATCTATTGTATTCTCTTCTCCCGAATGTTCCATACAATTCCATCTCATCTAATCTATTTATCCTCGCTCCACCCCCTAATATAAACATAAATAAAAAGACCCTCCATCTAAATGCAATTAATCAAAATTCTTACAATCAAATTTTGCAATCTAGCCCATCATCCAAAACAATTCATCAATTTTAATCCTAAATTAATTAAAAATCTATTGATCCACTTTAATACAGTTATCATCATAGGGATTTATTGTTCCTAATCGTCATATTGTTCTTATTGTTAACAACACAATCTTCCATTATGAAATATTTTTATCATTAATGTTACTATCATCATCATTATCAATTCATCCATCAATGAATTAGTTTTCGGATTGGCTAGGGGCACAATCTTGGTTTATTTTTATCTTGTTTTCTATTATTTCTTGTCTCTTGTATGTTTTATCATTATTTGCATCTATCATGGTTTTTGTACCATATTTCAACAAGGGAATCATGTTATTCCATATCATGGTGTCTTAACATTTTTTTTTTGTGACCTTTTGATCAAGTACCTAGAAAATGGTCACCCTAGTTACTTATGCCTTGGTGAATAACATCAATTATAATATAAAATTTAGGTTGCTTACACCATTTTATCATGAATATAATCATTCATCCAACCTCTCCATCTATATCTCCATTATCCCTATCTCCTTCCATCCATATTCTCTTCTATAATTATCTTCTTCCTACTCTAACCCTCCAATCATTTTGAGAACACACTCATGTTTTTAAAACCCGCTCTTCCTCCCTAGGATGCATAACAAACTCACTCCTTAGCATCCCCCTCATCCTTCAATGATTGGGGCATAATGCCACTAGTTCCTATCCCTTTCTACTCGTGCGATGTTGTATTATTCTTTGATACAATGCCACTTCTTATAGTAATGATACCATATCAAAGAGGGGAAAAATGTAGACACCTAAATTTATCCATACACAACCACACTTGGATTTACCCTATCCAAGTCATTATTAAGTAAAGAATAATTATTTATTTAATTTAATTAATTCATCTTTTACCTTTATCCCTCACCCCTAATTAAATAAATTTTTATAATTTATTTATTTAAACTTAATCTTATCCCCTAAATTATCCAACTAAATAAATAAATTAATACCTAATTAATGATTTAGGCTAATTAATCTATATACACATACACACCAAATTTTAATCCTATCTATTAATCCATTTACATGGACTAAAATATAAACTCTCGATCATCAAATAAGTGTCCCTACCCCCCTTATGATTCCACATGTGTGAGGATGCCTACTCACCCTACTCCTTTCTCACACATGTGTGAGTATGCTCCTCACATGTGTGTAGCCTCATTTTCATCTTATACCTATCTCCACTCCTTTTCTCACACATGTTTGAGCATACCTCTGACACATGCTATATTGCTCACATGTGTGTGATAATTCCTAGCTCTTACACCTCATATGAAACCTCTATCCATCTTGTGGAACTTGTCATAAGGCTAAGTCTTTAATCCATGCCTTCAAATTCTAGCCATCCATTAAACAATGCATTTTATCCATTGATTTTCCTTGTGGAAAATCTATAAATTAGAGACCTCTCATCCTATATTCGTCATCCACTCTTATGCTATCATCATGATTTTCATTTGATCACTTACCTACACACCATTATTATGTCATTTTCTTAATCAATCATCCTATTCCTACTATCACATTTCTAGTCTACTAAGCAACCACATTCTAAAAATAAATCCATCATCCAAAGAGAAAATCAAGTGGAGAATTGAGTGGAATCTATTTCCAATCAATCAAATGAGTAAAGAAGAAGCCTAGTAAAAGATTTGATTATTCACATTAAAATATTTCTATTTTCATCCTTTTTCTCTTGCCTTCAAAGTATGTACACCATGCAAAGGTCTAATAAAGTGACACTAAATGTGGTGCACTTACAATATTTATTGATCATTGGGGTGACACCCCATGTATTGTTGATTGAGTTCCTTCTTCTTTGTAAAACCTTACTAAGTGGCTCCCACTAGGGAAAATGAAATTGGCACCTAGATTTTACTTAGCATTACTTGTAGAGCCACTACATATGGTCCTCTTCTCCATTGGCTAGTTAACACACTAATTAGCAACCACCCATCATAGGTAATCCAACTCTCTTATGTGTCCTCTCAACAAAAATTGGGCTTCTTCTAGTTTACAAGAGAAACTTTCTTGTTTGATTTTGTTATTTTCCCAAAACAAAATTATAGTCAACCTCGAGCATATGCACATAATTCATAGCCTCATGGGAAAGATAATGAAAATAATAATCTCAGTAGATGAGAGTTGATCAAAGATGGAAAAAAAATGCCTAAGTTCAAGGTTAGGATATATAAATTATCAAGAGATTCCTCTAAATACATGCTTTATAGTTTTAACTACTCAAAGCAAGGCTCTATGTGATTTCTTAACTTATTTTTTTTAGTAACCACTACTCAATTCTTTTACGAACCTTTTGTGGAGCTATCAGTCCCATGGTTTTTTTTACTTCTTATAAGTATTTATTAAATGAATGTACACATGTGTGCTTATTTGTTTAATATGGAAATTTTCAGAGAGAAATATAGAAATGAATGGAAGAAAACTTTTGCAACCTTGTGGTATATTGTTTATTGTGCAATAGCTACATAATTTCATGCCCAACATCTTTTGTAGCTTATTTTTAATCCCTAAACTATCGCAATTCTATCCTTTTTAAGAGAATATTCTAATTATCCTTTATGCTCAATTCAAAATTCACATGGGAATCAACAAACCGAAATAAATAGCTACATACAATTACCTTGAAATAATCCTTTTCATCTTTCTTAAGTATATATATATATATGTATATATAGTTAAAAGGAGATTATTTGTCTACATATGTCTATGATATTTCTCCTATTCACTTTTGTTTTGATTTTTAAATATTCCATTCAAATCAAACATTCCGCTTTCCCAATCTAATTTATTTTCGTTGTGTGCATTTAAAAGAATTAAAAATTGAAGTGCAATATATTCATATTGTATGTGCTTAATTAATGTTAATGTCGACACTTCATTATATGACTTTTTGGATCTAATTTACTTCCTCCTAAATTTTCAAACCACTATTTCCTATTTGTTTTCCTAATCATATTTAGTAAGTAAAAAGTCTTCGGAGTATAAAATATTTAAATTGTCTGCCTATTTGACACTCCAATTTTTTTGAAATTCTTAATCAATATCAATGTCAACACTTCATCATACATTCTATCATATGACTTTTGGATCTAATTTACTTCTTAATTTTGAAACAATCATTTCCTTTCTACTTTACTAATTCATTTACTTAAATTATATGCATGTTTAATAATTATCTTTTTTTTAATATGATCTATCTAATTTGTGTGGACACTTGACACTCCAAAAATTTTGAAATTCTTAATCAATGTCAATATCAACACTTCTATCATACCACCTTTGAATTTAATTTACTCCTGAATTTCCAAACCATCATTTCCTATCAGTTACCTAATTTCCATGGCATTCCAAATTTAAATGTGTGAAAGAGGCAAGCATGTTTGACAATCCAAAAAAGTTGTGTAGGTACTACGCATTACGATAGGTTGTAGTTTTCTTGACGGGATGTGATGAATGGCAGACAGGCTGAGGAACGGTGGTCTATACACCCTCTCTTTCATAGCGCCGCCTACCCCACCAGCTGTTTCTCACCATAATATTCAAGCCAACACTCTTATCACGTGGCTTTCACATCTCTTATTTTTCTTGGTATTTCTGAATTATACTGTGTGAAGTGAGCGTGGTTGATAGTACAAAAAGTTTTCCACTGCGCATTAAAAGTAGATTTTACTTGTCTTCTTCCCAAGCATGCGATGAATTTTTCTAAGCTGTTTCTTTCATGTCTTCCAGTGCCAGCACACAGATTGCTCGTAACACTGTACTGTAAATTTACTTTTCATTTTCTAATGACAGGAGAATAATATTGGGTTAAACTAAATCAAAAACTATACATACAAACAAGAAAAAAGTAAGTAAATTACCTCCTCGTGAATTTCCAAACCATCATTTCCTATTTGCTTTCCTAATCATGTATAGTAAGTAAAAAGTCTTTAGAACATAATATATTTAAATTTTGTGTGTTTGACACCATTTAAAAAAAATTAAATTAATCAATGTTAATGTCAACACTCCATCATACACCCTACCATATGACTTTTGGATCTAATATACTTCATTCTAAATTTCAAAACAACCATTTCTTAACAGCTTTCCTAATTATTATTTTTTAATTATGTACATTTTTAATAATTGTTTTTAATATGATCTATCCCAATTGTGTGAAAGCTTGACACTCCAATTTTGTTGAAATTCCTAATCAATATCAATATCAATATCATTACTCCATCATGTGAGTTTTGAATCTAATTTACTTCCGAATTTCCAAACCATCCTTTCCTATCAGTTACCTAATTTCCATGGAATTTCGAGCGTGTTTGACAATCCAAAAAAGTTGTGTAGGTACTACACATTACGATAGGTTGTAATTTTCTTGAGGGGATGTGATGAATGGCAGACAGGCTAAGGAACGGTGGTCTATACACCCTCTCTTTCATAGTGCCGCCTACCCCACCAGCTGTTTCTCACCATAATATTCAAGCCAACACTCTTATCACGTGGCTTTCACATCTCTTATTTTTCTTGGTATTTCCAAATTATACTGTGTGAAGTGAGCGTGGTTGATAGTACAAAAAGTTTTCCACTGCGCATTAAAAGCAGATTCTACTTGTCTTCTTCCCAAGCATGCGATGAATTTTTCTAAGCTGTTTCTTTCATGTCTTCCAGTGCCAACACACAGATTGCTCATAACTTTGTACTGTAAACTTACTTTTCATTTTCTAATGATAGGAGAATAATATTGGGTTAAACTAAAGCAAAAACTATACATACAAACAAGAAAAAAGTAAGTAAATTACCTCCCCGTGAATTTTGAAACCATCATTTCCTATTTGCTTTCATAATCATGTATAGTAAGTAAATAGTCTTTAGAGTATAATATATTTAAATTTTGTGTGTTTGACACCATTTTTTTAAAAAAAAATTAATCAATGTTAATGTCAACACTCCATCATACACCCTACCATATGACTTTTGGATCTAATATACTTCATTCTAAATTTCAAAACAACCATTTCTTAATAGCTTTCCTAATTATTATTTTTTAATTATGTACATTTTTAATAATTGTTTCTAATATGATCTATCCCAATTGTGTGAAAGCTTGACACTCCAATTTTGTTGAAATTCCTAATCAATATCAATATCAATATCAATACTCCATCATACGAGTTTTGAATCTAATTTACTTCTGAATTTCCAAACCATCATTTCCTATCAGTTACCTAATTTCCATGGAATTTCAAGTGTGTTTGACAATCCAAAAAAGTTGTGTAGGTACTACACATTACGATAGGTTGTAATTTTCTTGAGAGGGATGTGATGAATGGTAGACAGGTTGAGGAACGGTGGTCTATACACCCTCTCTTTCATAGCGCCACCTACCCCACTACCTGCTTCTCACCATAATATTCAAGCCAACACTCTTATCATGTGGCTTTCATATCTCTTATTTTTCTTGGTATTTCCAAGTTATACTATGTGAAGTGAGCATGGTTGATAGTACAAAAATTTTTCCACTGTGCATTAAAAGCAGATTCTACTTGTCTTCTTCCCAAGCATGCAATGAATTTTTCTAAGTTGTTTCTTTCATGTCTTCTAGTGCCAGCACACAGATTGCTCATAACTTTGTACTGTAAACTTACTTTTCATTTTCTAATGACAGGAGATTAATATTGGGTTAAACTAAAGCAAAAACTATACATAAAAACAAGAAAAAAGTTAGTAAATTACCTCCTCATGAATTTCCAAACCATCATTTCCTATTTGCTTTCCTAATCATGTATAGTAAGTAAAAAGTCTTTAGAGTATAATATATTTAAATTTTGTGTGTTTGACACCATTTTAAAAAAAAAAATTTAATCAATGTTAATGTCAACACTCCATCATACACCCTACCATATGACTTTTGGATCTAATATACTTCATTCTAAATTTCAAAACAACCAATTCTTAACAGCTTTCCTAATTATTATTTTTTAATTATGTACATTTTTAATAATTGTTTTTAATATGATCTATCCCAATTGTGTGAAAGCTTGACACTCCAAATTATTTGAAATTCCTAATCAATATCAATATCAATATCAATACTCCATCATACGAGTTTTGAATCTAATTTCGTTCTGAATTTCCAAACCATCATTTCCTATTAGTTACCTAATTTCCATGGAATTTCGACCGTGTTTGACAATCCAAAAAAGTTGTGTAGGTACTACACATTACGATAGGTTGTAATTTTCTTCCGGGGATGTGATGAATGGCAGACAGGCTAAGGAACGGTGGTCTATACACCCTCTCTTTCATACCACTGCCTACCCCATAGCTAACACTCTTATCACGTGGCTTTCACATCTCTTATTTTTCTTCGTATTTCAAAATTATACTATGTGAAGTGAGCGTGGTTGATAATACAAAAAATTTTCCACTGCACATTAAAAGCAGATTCTACTTGTCTTCTTCCCAAGCATGCGATGAATTTTTCTAAGCTGTTTCTTTCATGTCTTCCCGTGCCAGCACACAGGTTGCTCGTAACTTCATACTATAAACTTACTTTTCATTTTCTAATGACAGGAGAATAATATTGGATTAAACTAAAGAAAAATCTATACATACAAACAAGAAAAAAGTAAGTAAATTACCTCCTCGTGAATTCCCAAACCATCATTTCCTATTTCCTTTCCTAATCATGTATAGTAAGTAAAAAGTCTTTAGAGTATAATATATTTAAATTTTGTGTGTTTGACACCATTTTTTAAAAAAAAAATTAATCAATG
Organism: Sequoia sempervirens; assembly: GCA_007258455.2. NCBI lineage: Eukaryota > Viridiplantae > Streptophyta > Pinopsida > Cupressales > Cupressaceae > Sequoia > Sequoia sempervirens. The sequence goes on along the minus strand of VDFB02134644.1, from coordinate 5,194 downwards.
TTAATGTCAACACTCCATCATGCACCCTACCATATGACTTTTGGATCTAATATACTTCATTCTAAATTTCAAAACAACCATCTCTTAACAGCTTTCCTAATTATTATTTTTTAATTATGTACATTTTTAATAATTGTTTTTAATATGATCTATCCCAATTGTGTGAAATCTTGACACTCCAATTTTGTTGAAATTCCTAATCAATATCAATATCAATATCAATACTCCATCATACGAGTTTTGAATCTAATTTACTTCCGAATTTCCAAACCATCATTTCCTATCAGTTACCTAATTTCCATGGATTTTCGAGCGTGTTTGACAATCCAAAAAAGTTGTCTAGGTACTACACATTACGATTGGTTGTAATTTTCTTGAGGGGATGTGATGAATGGTAGACAGGCTGAGGAACGGTGGTCTATACACCCTCTCTTTCATAGCGCCGCCTACCCCACCAACTATTTCTCACCATAATATTCAAGCCAACACTCTTATCACGTGGCTTTAACTTCTCTCATTTTTCTTGGTATTTCCAAATTATACTGTGTGAAGTGAGCATGGTTGATAGTACAAAAAGTTTTCCACTGCGCATTAAAAGCATATTCTACTTGTCTTCTTCCCAAGCATGCAATGAATTTTTCTAAGTTGTTTCTTTCATGTCTTCCAGTGCCAGCACACAGATTGCTCGTAACTCTGTACTGTAAACTTACTTTTCATCTTCTAATGATAGGAGAATAATATTGGGTTAAACTAAAGCAAAAACTATACATACAAACAAGAAAAAACTAAGTAAATTACCTCCTTGTGAATTTCCAAACCATCATTTCCTATTTGCTTTCCTAATCATGTATAGTAAGTAAAAAGTCTTTAGAGTATAATATATTTAAATTTTGTGTGTTTGACAACGTTTTTTTAAAAAAAATTAATCAATGTTAATGTCAACCTCCATCCTTACACCCTACTACATATGACTTTTGGATAATAAACTTCATTTTAAATTTCAACAACCATTTCTTAACAACTTCCTAATTATTATTTTTTTAATTATGTACATTTTTAATAATTGTTTTTTAATATGATCTATCCCAATTGTGTGGCTTGACCTCTCCAATTTTGTTGAAATTCTAAATCAATATGATACTCCATCATACAAGTTTTGAGATCTAATTTACTTGATTTTAAACCATCATTTCCCCACAGTTACCTAATTTCCATAGAATTTGGTGAACAAGGCAATCAAAAAGTTGTGTAGTACTACATTATGATAGGATTGTAATTTTTCTTGAGGGATGTGATGAATGGTAGGCAGTGAGCGGTGGTCTATACACCCTCTCTTTCATAAGCGCTGCCTACCCCACTAGATGTTTCTCACCACATAATATTCAGGCCAGCACTCTTTATAGCGTGGCTTTCATCTCTTATTTTTCATGGTATTTCCCAAATTATACTACTATGTGGAAGTGGCGTGGTTGATGAGTACAAAATTTCCTTTTGCACATTAAAAGTTCTGCTTGTCTTCCTTCCCAAACTTTTATGCGATGAATTTTTCTAATTTGTTTTCTTTCATGTCTTCAGTCTTGAAGCTACCTGGATTGCTCGTAACTTTCACCATAACGTAAACTTACTTTTCATTTTCTAATGATAGGAGAATAATATTGGGTTAAACTAAAGCAAAAACTATACATACAAACAAGAAAAAATTAAGTAAATTACCTCGTCGTGAATTTCCAAACCATCATTTCCTATTTGCTTTCCTAATCATGTATAGTAAGTAAAAAGTCTTTAGAGTATAATATATTTAAATTTTGTGTGTTTGACACCATTTTTAAAAAAAAAAAATTAATCAATGTTAATGTCAACACTCCATCATACACCCTACCATATGACTTTTGGATCTAATATACTTCATCTTAAATTTCAAAACAACCATTTCTTAACAGCTTTCCTAATTATTATTTTTTAATTATGTAAATTTTTAATAATTATTTTTAATATGATCTATCCCAATTGTGTGAAAGCTTGACACTCCAATTTTGTTGAAATTCCTAATCAATAACAATATCAATATCAATACTCCATCATACGAGTTTTGAATCTAATTTACTTCAGAATTTCCAAACCATCATTTCCTATCAGTTACCTAATTTCCATGGAATTTCGAGCGTGTTTGACAATCCAAAAAAGTTGTGTAGGTACTACACATTACGATAGGCTGTAATTTTCTTGAGGGGATGTGATGAATAGCAAACAGGCTGAGGAACAGTTGTCTATACACCCTCTCTTCCATAGCGCTGCCTACCCCACTAGTTGTTTCTCACCATAATATTCAAGCCAACACTCTTATCATGTGGCTTTCACATCTCTTATTTTTCTTGGTATTTCCAAATTATACTATGTGAAGTGAGCGTGGTTGATACTACAAAAAGTTTTCCACTCCGCATTAAAAGCAGATTCTACTTGTCTTCTTCCCAAGCATGCGATGAATTTTTCTAAGCTGTTTCTTTCATGTCTTCCAGTGCCAACACAGATTGCTCGTAACTCTGTACTGTAAACTTACTTTTCATTTTCTAATGACAGGAGAATAATATTGGGTTAAACTAAAGCAAAAACTATACATACAAACAAGAAAAAGGTAAGTAAATTACACTCCTCGTGAATTTCCAAACCATCATTTCCTATTTGCTTTCCTAATCATGTATAGTAAGTAAAAATTCTTTACAGTATAATATATTTAAATTTTCTGTGTTTGACACCATTTTTAAAAAAAAAAATTAATCAATGTTAATGTCAACACTCCATCATACACCCTACCATATGACTTTTGGATCTAATATACTTCATTCTAAATTTCAAAACAACCATTTCTTAACAGCTTTCATAATTCTTATTTTTTAATTGTGTACATGTTTAATAATTGTTTTTAATATGATCTATCCCAATTGTGTGAAAGCTTGACACTCCAATTTTGTTGAAATTCCTAATCAATATCAATATCAATATCAATACTCCATCATACGAGTTTTGAATCTCATTTACTTCAGAATTTCCAAACCATCATTTCCTATCAGTTACCTAATTTCCATGGAATTTCGAGCGTGTTTGACAATCCAAAAAAGTTGTGTAGGTACTACACATTACGATAGGCTGTAATTTTCTTGAGGGGATGTGATGAATGGCAGACAGGCTGAGGAACAGTTGTCTATACACCCTCTCTTCCATAGCGCTGCCTACCCCACCAGTTGTTTCTCACCATAATATTCAAGCCAACACTCTTATCATGTGGCTTTCACATCTCTTATTTTTCTTGGTATTTCCAAATTATACTATGTGAAGTGAGCGTGGTTGATAGTACAAAAAGTTTTCCACTCCGCATTAAAAGCAGATTCTACTTGTCTTCTTCCCAAGCATGCGATGAATTTTTCTAAGCTGTTTCTTTCATGTCTTCCAGTGCCAACACAGATTGCTCATAACTCTGTACTGTAAACTTACTTTTCATTTTCTAATGACAGGAGAATAATATTGGGTTAAACTAAAGCAAAAACTATACATACAAACAAGAAAAAGGTAAGTAAATTACACTCGTGAATTTCCAAACCATCATTTCCTATTTGCTTTCCTAATCATGTATAGTAAGTAAATAGTCTTTACAGTATAATATATTTAAATTTTGTGTGTTTGACACCATTTTTTTTAAAAAAAATTAATCAATGTTAATGTCAACACTCCATCATACACCCTACCATATGACTTTTGGATCTAATATACTTCATTCTAAATTTTAAAACAACCATTTCTTAACGGCTTTTCCTAATTCTTATTTTTAATTATGTACATTTTTTAATAATTGTTTTTAATATGATCTATCCCAATTATTGTGAAAGCTTGAGCCTCAATTTTGTTGAAATTCTAATCAATATCAATATCAATATCAATACTCCATCATCACGAGTTTGAATCTAATTTACTTCGAATTTCCAAAGCATAATTTCCTATCCGGTTACCTAACTTCCATGGAATTTCAGTGTTTGACAATCAAAAAGTTGTGTAGGTACTACATTAAATGAGATTCATAATTTTCTTGAGGGATGTGATGAATGGAAGGCGGTGAGGCGGTGGTCTATACACCCTCTCTTTCATAGCGCCGCGTACCCCACCAGCTGTTTCTCACCATAATATTCAAGCCAACACTCTTATGACGTGGATTTCATATATCTTATTTTTCTTGGTATTTCCAAATTATACTGTGTGAAGTGAGTGTGGTTGATAGTACAAAAAGCTTTCCACTGCGCATTAAAAGAAGATTCTACTTGTCTTTTTCCCAAGCACGCGATGAATTTTTCTAAGCTGTTTCTTTCATGTCTTCCAGTGCCAGCACACAGATTGCTTCTAACTCTATACTGTAAACTTACTTTTCATTTTCTAATGACAGGAGAATAATATTGGGTTAAACTAAAGCAAAAACTATACATACAAACAAGAAAAAAGTAAGTAAATTACCTCCTCGTGAATTTCCAAACCATCATTTCCTATTTGCTTTCCTAATCATGTATAGTAAGTAAAAAGACTTTAGAGTATAATATATTTAAATTTTGTGTGTTCGACACCATTTAAAAAAATTAATCAATGTTAATAATAACCTCCATCATGCCTTCACTTGCCGACTTTTGGATCCTAATATGCTTCATTCTAAATTTCAAACAACCATTTCTTAACGGCTTTGATAATTCTTATTTTTTAATTATGTACATTTTTAATAATTGTTTTTTAATATGATCTATCGATTAGTGAAAGCTTGACCTCAATTTGTTGAAATTCCTAATCAATATCAATATCAATATCAATACTCCATCATACGAGTTTTGAATCTAATTTACTTCCGAATATCCAAACCATCATTTCCTATTAGTTACCTAATTTCCATGGAATTTCGAGCGTGTTTGACAATCCAAAAAAGTTGTGTAGGTACTACACATTACGATAGGTTGTAATTTTCTTGAGGGGATGTGATGAATGGCAGACAGGCTGAGGAATGATGGTCTGTACACCCTCTCTTTCATAGCGCCACCTACCCCACCAGCTGTTTCTCACAATAATATTCAAGCCAACACTCTTATCACGTGGCTTTCACATATCTTATTTTTCTTGGTATTTCCAACTTATACTGTGTGAATCGAGCGTGGTTGATAGTACAAAA